>JAATLQ010037528.1:7449-56464 GCA_013421005.1 Heliconius erato x Heliconius himera | reverse complement strand
GCGCTTCGTGAACTCGCCGCTGTACAAGGCGCTGGCGCACATGTCGGCCGGCTCCCCCGCGCCCGCCTCCCCCTGCAGCGCCCCCGCGCCGCCCCCCAAGTGACTGTACATAGCCTCGATATACTATAACTACACGGGTACTAATTTTGTATATAGTTAGGTTAAGAGTAAGAGTAGGTGAGGCGCGCGCGGCCGCGCGGCAACTTCGCTGGTCCACCGCCGCCTGCGCCCCGCTCTCCACCCACGTCGCCCTCCTCCCACCTCCCCCCCGTCCCCACCCAACACTCCCCCGTCCCCCGCAGCATGACGCACGTTGGCGTCCCTTAGTTAGAAGCAATAAAGGTGGACCAAGTAAGTTTGCCCGAGAGTCAACGAATAAATTTGTTCATGTATATTTGTTTGTGTTTCATTTGTAAAGTAATAAAAAGTAATCCTTTCATATAAGTATGTAAGTCTTCATTGTAATACTACGTGAATAAGATATTATCTGTAAATCGCGACGACTTTGTATCTAACTACTAGTATGTAAATATCGTGAACTGTTCAGCACATGTATTTTATCGATTAGGTAAAAATCAAACTTTCTAAAAGTCTATCTGCGTTTTAATTATACAACCCCACCTATTTTTACTTCGTTTAAAGCTTTTTTTTATTTATTTATTTATCCCGCATATAGCAGGATAAACAGAGGGAACTTGGGACCCTAGAGTTTGGACGCCCCGTTTAAAGTAAAACACTTCCAAGTGGGAACGTTTATTTAAAATATTTATATTATCATATGCTTTAGTAAATATTAGTGTATAAAGAATATCATATATATATATGTATGAGACCAGTTGTGATCACAGGGGCACAAAGTGTGACTGTAAAATCTACAGGTCGTAGGTTCGATTCCCACTCGAGAAAATAGTACTTCGCTTTTGATTACATGGAAGTGGAGTCAGATAGAGTCAAATGTTAAGGTACATATATGATAAAGCATTATGATATTGTAAATAATCTTATATGTATAATATACATTTTAATGGTTTTTTTGTGCGTATTTACACGCGAATGTCTGAAAAAGGTACATAATATCAGCGAATAATTAAGAAAAATGGCTAAATATACCTCATATTGGCAGTCACTAGTAACACCACCAAGCTGTACCTCAAATATAGCACGATAGCGAATAGGGAACCGTGAGTCAAGATACTCTGTGTCCTTCAATTTCCGCCGAATTCTCGAAACATTGAATATATCGAAAATCAACGCCATCTTTTGCCCTGTTACTAGAGCAAGCAAAAATGATAATATTTATTAATAACTCATTCCCCGAGTGAGAGTCGAACTCACAACAGTTGTACGCTTGCGACACTGCGTCTCAAACTGTAGTTATATTTCTACTATACAGGGTGGAAGTGTAAGCACCACATTAAATGAAACCACAGTTTTAACTACTCTATAAAAGCCTAATATAAATCAGAAAAAAATAAATTTCCAAAAATGAAAAAAGTTATTTTTTCAAAGAAAATAAATAATAAAATTGTCATTTTAAAATAAAACGCCATTTATAAGGACGACGCACACACCCATAAACCTATCAAAGGAACACCGCCGCACACGGCTCATTCCGAAATCGAGTCGTAGGTATTGGCGATAAAGTTCAAAGTTGTTTAACCTTTAGTAGTATTTGTGTAGTAGTAAGTGTTTATGTTATTGGGATCTATACGTAATCGCGTCACACGAAATACAGGTATGCATAAAAATCGTGAAATGAAAAAAAAATCCTACGTCCAAACTATTGATGCATCTTGATTAATTTCTTTAGGTATAGGTTTGAAATATTTTACCCTATATGCTGTTTCCGTAAATGGAGCGCTGCCTCTTCCACCCTGTATAGAGCCAATTTATAATACACGGTTAAACAAGCACAATAACTTTAATATGTTTCACTAAGGTAACAAATTAGTGAAATAAAAAATGAAACACGATTAAAAATGAAGTCATTTTATTATCCAAATAAGATAAAGTGTGATTTAGAAACAATTTTTTAACATTATAATGACAACTTTTGCATAATTTACAATTATTATTATTGGCAATATTGAAACACTTTATAACTAATATAGCACTTTTAAAATAAAGCCAAAAACATTACATTATTAATAATAAAACAAATATTATTAGGCACGGACAAACAGATAAAAAAAATTAAAAATCTTTGTTTTGGGTCTATTGTATTGTAATCTCCCCAATATTTATTTTTCTATATCCTATATCTTCAATGTACAGACAGTGATCAGTTACATTTTTATTATATGTGTTGATGATAATATATTTATATTATTTATAACAATAACATAAGGCCTCCGTGGCGCAGGGGCACAAGCGTGTGTCTGTAAACGCGACCGTAGTGGATTTGATTTCCATTTGGGCTAAAGAAATATTTAATATTTTCGTTTCCTCGCTCTGGTACCCACGCAAAGCGCGGCGTTGAGCTCCAACACTTCACACCAAATATCTCCAAACTTCGGCGGAAAGTAGAGAATGGAAGCATATTAATGAAGAATGGAGTGTCTTAATACTAGTTGCTCAGGTTCCTCCTCTCATTGCGGGTCGTGCATGCCTCCAATTCGAAATTCCAGCGGGCTATGAGGAACAATACAAAACCATTTTCTTTTTAAGATTTTAATGATCCAATGGCGTATGTATATTTATGAAATACATTTTTTATGCAAGCGTACATAATTTACGATAAACAAAATGTAGCCAGTATGAAAAATATTTAAAAAATATACATTCTAATTTCCTAACCTATTTATATATTTTGTGAAAATAAATGAATAATAAGATTTATATTATAATATTTATATCTAAAGTCACTGGCGGAAATTAATAATTATAATATAAAAGATATTAAAAACCTAAAATATAATTATTATAGTGAAAAAAAAAAAACTGTTCTACAGCCAATTCCTTTAAGGCAAAATATTAATGAAATTAATACTTTACAGTGTTTTGACTTAATTCCTAATTTCATTTTGTACTTTTATAGTCAACTCTCCACAATTTTAAATAGTATAGAGATAGTGATTGGTCACTACACATTCCACTTTACATTTATTTAAAATAAAGCAAAATAACATACTACGTAAAATAACTTACATGTAATATAGTAATGATTATTTATAAAAATGATGTCCCATAAAAAAAATTGTTGGTTACACTAAAATGGTGGTAATAATTTCATATTGTTAATGAAAAAAAAAATAATGGAACTTTAACTAAAAGTATAAAGATCTATATAAACAACATATCACATTAATCTATTCTTATCTATTTCTAATTTCTGTCTGAGAACGCCTCCCAAAATGAATTCAGTGGAAACAATAAGGGCGCCATTTTTCTTTAAAGTCGGCCACAACGACTTATCAGCGGTGCAGGAAATACATATCCACAGAGGTCCTTCTTCTTTCCACTTACCGCCTGAACATTGTACTATTACTAAAAAAAAATTGTAGTATTTATTTTTTATTTTTACGCTGTATTCCTTAGATATAAGAATAGTAAGAGAGAACATGGGCATCTAGTGTTTCTATTTCCTCGTTCTGGTAACGAAGCAAAACGCGGCGTTGAGTTACGCCATTCAACACGCAATGTATGAAATAAATACAAGTAACGCCTATGAATTCCCACTCAGAGATGAGTGATATTAGTTATTTATAAAGAAAAATGTTCCTTTCTAAAATTAGTAAAAGATCGAAGAGATGGAAAAATAAAAAAACCACTAAATTCAATTTATATATAAATTCAATTTGTCGTTAATAATGTTAGTTAAGTATACTAACCATTACTGCAGTGTCTATTTATAATTATTAATGAAATACTTCCATTCTCTTGCTCTAATAGACAAAATGCGGTGTTGAACCACCACTCAACACACAATGTCTCATAAATTAGATTATTATGGGATGTTTGAAAAAGAAGTTTTAAAAAAATCTTTATTTATTACACTGTTAAAAATAGTACCAAGATATTATAAACTGATTAATTAAAATATAAAGGACCGGTACGGTATATTTTTATTTATTTCATGTTTTTTATACATACATTATTAATATATAACAGTATGTGGGGATGGAGTGTTAACTTTAGATGCCCGCTGTCTACCCCGCTATATGCGGGTTACAGCGTGAATCTATAAACCAAAGACAAATACTTACATTTCATTTCTTCAGCGTTTGGCATTACATTCGCAGTCGACGATATATTGTAGCCACTTAAAAAGTTCCTCTTGCCGGTTAAGGAACGTTCTAGATTAAATTGAAACCTCTTTTCTGTCACTTCATCTTTTATAAGATATTGCCATGGATCTGGAATATACGGGAATACATACAATTATACAACGAATAACATGATTTTACATTTCTACTCTAATCATATTAAATAATAAAAATTCGAAAGAGTTAAATTTAAATATAAAAATATTAAAAACATGTGTAAAAAATATTATTAGATTTATTGGATTTTTCTCGTAAATGGTTGTGTTGAGGGATCGATTCTTGAAGATTTTCCTTTCTTCGTCCTTTTAAGAAGACAAGGCGTATTTGCATTTTAAACAGAAATATTTAAAAAACACCTTCAGGCTAACACATAACTAAGTAGGCACATAAAAACCTAGTGTTAAGTCACTTTGTTCCTCACTTTTCGTCCAAATTCAAGATACTGCGTGTTATGTGGTGGAACTGAACGTCGTGCTTTTATTTGTCTTCTTACCAGAGCTAAAAAAAATCTTTCGGGTGGGGATCGAACCCATAACCATTGCGTAAAACCAGATACTGACCAACTATGCATTGACTTAATAGTTATTATTATTAATTATACCGCCACAACTAAAATAACTCTATTATAACCTTACCAACAATCGTATTTGTATCAGCACAGGCCTGAACCCACGACGGTCCGACGACGGGCTTCCCGAGCCCCACAGCGCATAGCAGTTTAAATGTCCTCTTTATTTGCATTGTTAGCAACACTGTGCATTTTGATACATCTGTTACTATTATTGCACCTGAAAGTGTATTGACATGTTTAAAGTTTTGTTTTGTGTAGCTTCACGCTGTATCCCGCAAATAGCAGGGTCCAGGGTGGAGAAAACTAAATGTTAACACTTGGTTGTCTCTACCTACCGCGTGTTCCCCACAAACGTGGGAAACATAGTATATGTTTCCCACGCCGTGTTCAATTTTCGAGAAATTGTGTGTTGAGTAGCGAAACTCAATTCTGCGCACTGTCTTGTTACCAGGGAAGTCAAAATAAAGTATTCCCCGAGTCCTCTCTCTGCCTCTTAGATTATTACAGTGTTATAAGCACATAGAAAGCACTTACCTAATTTCTCCAATTTAATCCTAACTTCATCACAAGGAAACGCCGTAAACAACACATAATGCGTTTTCACTTTTCTCGCCGGGTTTGATCTCAAAGACGTCGTAACTTTCGTCTTCTTTGCACTTGGATATTCAAAGTTCGCAGATCTCTTCAATTTATTCGGTGAATCTATTCCCGATTCAGAAGAGACGTTATAAACTGTACTTTGTTCGTGCCCGTTCGTTTTTGTATCAGATTTATTATCTGTTATTGGATCTTCTGATTTTTTTGAGGTTCTATGCCTTCTACTTCGTCGTATTTCTTTTTCGGGTGATTTCCTTTCTGTATCTTTACTCTGTGTACGTGTGTTTTCAGTTTTAGTTATTTCACTAGATGATACTGATCTTTTTTTGTCTTCGTTGGATTTTTTAGTGCGACTCCGTGAAATTCTAGGTTTATTACCAATATCTTTCTTTTCATCAATGGATATCTCGGTTTTTTCTTTTAATATTTCATTCTTATCTTTAGCTCGCCTACTTCTTCGTGGTTTATCTTCACTTTTTGTATTTTTTTCTATAGACATCGTTTCATCTTTTACTTTATCTTTAACGGTTTTTATTTTATAGTGATCAGATTCTAGTTTGTCTTTCTTAGATTTCTCCTTAGATAATGGTAACTTTTCGTTATCTTTAACGCATCTCACCTCTGTATCATCATCAATTGTTATAGTTGCAAATAAGCTATTACAAAGCTTTTGTGAATCTTCGTCAGAATTTTTTAACCTTGCTGTTGGTTTTCTAATTCTACTGCTACTTCTTGAAGGCAGTACTTCTGTTTCACTTTTTGTATTTAAATATACTCTAATATCACCTGAAATTCTGTCTTCTCGTTTTGTCGTGCTCGAAGAGTTTCGATCAGATCCTTTTTTAACCTTTGATTTATTTAGTAATGTATCATTATTTTTGTGTTTGTCTTTATTTGTATTTTCTTTTTTCTCACATGATTTCAATTCAGATTTTTCTGTAAATTTGCGTTTACGTACATTCTTTTCATCCTTATAAACCTTACATGAATCACTCAAGCTTGAAAAACTTTTTTTTACATTCTCTTCCAAGCCAATACCTTCATCTGACTCTTGGCTGTTTCGTTTTAAATGCTTTTTCTCTGAAGGCGATTTTAAACTTAATTTTTTATTCGTAATTGTTTTCGGTGTAGTTTGTATATTAGCACCCGAAGAAGGCTCTCTTTGAGAACACAAATCATCAAATAACTGCTGTGTCGCCGCGTAATAAATATCGTTATCTTCATTTTGAACTTCATATATATCATTTTGTATGATTTTTGATAATTTCTTAACCATATCCAGTGATGCTTTCGTTTTCTTTACAAGAGGGGACGCACTTGGCCTTTTAAAATTGATAATTTCTTGTGAGTAAATTTGCTGTGTCAAAGCTTCTTCCAAGCAATCATTAGTTTGTGGATTATCATCTAAGACTTGTGTTGGTAAGTCTGATACACATCTATCATCTGTTTTATCTTGAATTACTTGAGTTGGCATATCATCGATCGCTATTGGCTTTTTAAAATGATTTATAGGCATTTTATCATCTTGTTTGTTAATGGAAACTTCTTCTAACACTTGTGTGCACATATCTTCAAAGTTAACGCTGTTATTCGGTTTCACAGTTTCCAATTCATCTTCACAGTCAGTAAGATCATCATCAGGAATTTGATTATTTACAATTTTGGGAGGTTCAGGTTCGTCTTCACAATCTGTGACGTCATCATTTGTTTCAGGTTGTATTTTTTGTGTCATAGCTATAAAAATGTCATCTTCGCAGTTAGTAGGATCGACAGTTGCACATTCTGATTTTGTATTATTAGTTGGATTTTCATCTATGGCGCCTTTCAATTCATCGACACCTTTCTCACCTGAATGTGGATCTCCTACATTTATAATGTCTTCCGGAATCACTAATGACTGTGATTCTAAGTTATCATCTGGCGGCGGACTGTCAATTTCGTCAAAAAGAATTATATCGTTGGATACATTTAAATCTTCCTTGGACAGTTCTTTATTTACTAAAGTGGATTTTACGTCACAATTGTTATTTTCGTTAGGTGAAAGTTTCGTCTGTTGAGTCTCTGCATTAAATATATCTTCATTTTCTTTATTGTCTGTTAAGAAATTAAGCTGTATATTTTGTTGGTCATCTATCCTGGTCACTTCTGGTAAATCTACAGGTAGTTGAGTTTCCATTTCATGAATTGCAAGTGGCCTATTAGGGTCCACTTGTGTTATAGCATTATATATAGAGTCATTGCTGTCATCTTTATTAATAAAAGGTAATTGAGTTTCTAGTTCATGTATATTTTCTGGTATTGCTGAGGTATTGTGATTGTTAGAAATGTTGCACGGAGAAATAAATGATTCAGATTTTTTTGATGAATTCCAGTAAACATTGTCTATTTTGTTTGTACCGAGTGGTTCAATTGATATTGTTTTTGCACACATTTTCAAAAAAATATCTTTTGGACTTCTAAATGTATTACTTGTTTTTTGTTGAGACCCACCAATAAAAGAATCATCCTGTAAATTAAATCAATGGATTATCAAAAAATATTACATATAAAAAGCAATTGTTTGATGTTTTGTTGCATTATTTTGCTAGATTGTATAAATGGTATTGCCGCCTATTATAAAAAAAACATAGTTTTTAGCCTCATGCTGCATCCACATACAAATATTCCGCACAGGGTATGCAAAGATAATTAATTTCAAGTCAGACTTTCTGTTGAGTGATACAATGGATGAATGGATATTTTTCGTTTCTTTCCTTACCAATGAAAAAAATCTATTCCTTGAGTAGGATTGAACCCACAATCATTGTGTTCACAGTCTGACTCTGACCCAAGCACAATGATTGCCTCAAAAAGTAAATTTAAATGTTATGAATGAAAGTAATATATATGGTTGTAACTTGTAGAGGGTTGAACATGTTATTCAAAATATAACATTTATAAACATGCAATAAAAGCACATTACATTAATTTACTGAGAATACAATTGTGGAATTATTTTTTGTATTGTCTTGTAGCGTATAGGGTGGAAGTATCTGCGCTCCTTTTACGTGAACAGCATATAGGGTAAAATATTTTAAACCAATACCTAAAAAAATTCATCAAGATACCTCCATCGGCAAAGTCATATGGTATGGACAACACATAAAATAAGTTGTACAATAAAAGAGATAATGTTACTACAACAGGAGAATATAAAAGTAAATACTGACCCTATCACTAACATCTGGTGATTCAGGAATAGTAGTACATTGGTTATTTATTTTTGATATACATTTATTTTGTAGTGGAGTTTCTGGAACATCTATAGCTTGTGTCATAGGTAAATCATTCTCTTCTTCAAACAATCTAAATACACCAAACACTTGACCAAATTGCACCATATCTCCATTTTTCAGTGCACTTGGAATATATGGTTCCAATGCTTTCTGAAATTAATTGTGGTTAATTTGAATAAATCCAGTGTTAAGACACTATGTTTTTTTAGCCAATTACCAGCAAATTACACAAGCACATTTACAATCAAGTCACAATACCAATAAAATAAAAAATTTGACAGGTCTTATACAAATATGTATGTCTATAAAATTTACTTACACCATTAAGTTTAGTTTTATTAGCGGAATCCAAGTCCATAAGCATAAATTCATGCTTATTTAATACATTGATAACAGCATGATGTCTAGATATCGACTGAAAAGACAATCATTTGTAAGATATGTATATGAACTATATAATAAAATATTACACACTTGAATTAAACTTCATTATATAATAAGTTGATTTGTTACACACGTTTAAATCCAAAACTATGTTACAAGTATTAGGGTCCCTGCCGATTTTGTTTGGACCTTTTTGCACGGGATATTTTTTTCCACATATTCCTAAAAAACCAATCTAAAAACAATCAAATATCATTAAAATAAAATATTTTACATATATAATTCAATCGTGTTTAATAGTTTGTAAACTATATAACCTGATCTGGGGTTATTTTATCACTATTATTCTGATACAATTCCTGCGTACATTCAAGACGTTGTGTTAGTTCCATGATTTATAATAATATTATTCACTCCACGATCATTTTTATACAATGCAATTCTAAATAAGTAAGTTCTTAATAAGTTTTGGTTTATTAAGATAATAGTTTATTTTATTATTTATTATAAAATAATATTTCCCGCAAATATGAACATATGCCAAACATTGTCTGTTGTCATTTGTGATTGTCACTTATTTTAAAAAGCTTATATATTTTTAACCTGTTTTGTGTTTTATTATAAAAATAGTGTAAGTCCGTATTATTGGCATAAACTTTCCCTTTACTTTATTAGTATTATGTTATCGCTTTACACAAAATATTAATAATATCATATTACAAAATCACAGGTTTTTAAAATAAATATTGATAATCTGTAAGCATTAAGTTAACTGTCAAATGTGTTATGTATCCCATGAGCCATGACATATTGTAACTAATTGTTAAATAAATAAAAAATATAGTTGTTTTTCACATAATAGTAATTTCCAAAATAACAAAATAAGAACAAATCTGCGATCATGTATTCTTTTCTTCATTGTTAGGATTTTGTATAAAAAAATGCAATTACCATCTTTTTATGAATTGTCTTCAACAAATTCATAAATCAATATCGTGAGAACAATTACCGCAATATTGTAAGTTTGTAGGTGCTTAAAAATTCCACTGGTTGTTTACCTGCTAGTTATTTAAGTTATAGACTTTAATAAGTGGAAGGGTTTTATTAACCCACTATACTATATATACTTTTTGTAAACTAACCTAATGGATAACCGGAAAGAGTCTTCTGACGGTGAAGATATTCCAAGTGATTTCTTTGATGACTTTAGTAAAGATGAGTTTATTGAAGGTCTTAGTGTGATTGATAGTTGGGACGACGAGGACAAGAAACCTTCAGGTTCACGTACGCGAGCTAAATTAGAACACATTGACAGAGACATGGATCTGCGGGAGCTCATCGAGCGAGAAAAGAGAGGTCATCAGAATTATGAAGATAGGATTAAATGGAGACGAAATATTCCTGATCCTGCCTATCAAAAACTATCAAGCGATAGAATGCGTGAAGGAAGTTCCAGTCACTTAGATGATTATATTAAACCTGGTAGTCGGCGTGATCCCAGCAAGACAAATGAAGCTATTAAGAAGGACAAAGAAGTAAAAGTAAAAGAGTATCTAGCTAAACATTTAGAATCTAGTGATGACTTGCGGCCTCCAGGAACAGAACTAGATGACTACTTTGAAGAACCAAAATCTACAGAAGGGAAGAAAATCAAGACAGCAGAAAGAAAGCTTCATTCCCATTCACCACCACCAAAAAAACATAGGCTGTCTCCAATTAAATATAGACGCGAATCACCAATAAGACGCCGTGAATCACCACCACCTCATAAATATCATCGTAAACCCTGGGGTCCTCGTGGACCACCGCTTATTCCCCGGAGGAGTCCTTATCGCGGTCATCGAAATCCTGGCCCACATAAATCTTATCGGAATTATCATCATGGCAGTCCTAGAAGACGTAGCCCTGATATTGTAATACATCGTGATTGTCGATCTAGGTCGCCATATAGGCGGTCGCACCGACGCTCTCGGTCAAGATCTCCAGATCGGAGACATGAAAGAGAAGTTCACAGAAGATCACGTTCAAGATCCCCCAACCATATATCCGGAGCAGATGATTTTCTTTATCCAAAAACCTACACCTTTCCTACTTCTACTGAATATTCTGGCGTATCTGAAATGCCTTATCAGGTTACTCCAGCCCCACAGTATGCTGAACCCGCACCAGCCGAGTATCCATACTCAGAGCCCCAGGCTCCAGGGTATTCTTACGCTCCTGGTCCAGCTTACAGTGGTTATGGAGACCCATATGTGTATGAACAACCTAGTACAATGGTAATGCCAGTACCTCAACCTGTCCCCGCTCCAATCATGGCAACTGCTGATCCCTCTATGGTAAATCCAATCCAACAACCCACTATGGTGCCGCCTCCCCAGCAAACGACATCTGTAATGAATAATGCTCCTGATAATGTTCAAAGTACTCCTGCTGATGCACTGGCAAAAGTAAAATTATTACTATTTTTTTTAAATAATTTGTATATTTCTTATTCACTTTTATTTACACTAACTCTAAACATTCCAGTTGGTTGCAGATGGCAAGTTATCTCATGAAGACTATTTAAAATTGGCACCAAATAAAGGTATGAATAAATTTGCCCTACATTTTAATTCTACTGACATTCATAATGATAAATATACACATTATGATATTTTTATGAAAATGTATATTGTCATTCCAGGTGCTACTCAGGTTATGGATACTCAAGCTAGGGTTGCTGGTGGGTACATTGTGGTTCTTAAATTTTGGAATTCTTGACTAATTATTTTTTATCCTAGAATATGCACACATTAATATCACCTAGATATATCCAGGCAAAACTTAAAAATAATATTTTTTGCCTGCTTTTGTAATTTTTTTTATAATAAAAAATATTTCTTTACTAAGAAATTTCTACTCATATAAAGGAAATATATGTTTCATATATGTAAGTGTTGAACACCAATGTGCTGTAAAACTTTGCAAGCTGACACTGAATTTTGTTCAAAATTGTACTTTTCAGTGTTGAATCGATGTCACAACGCGATGTCCCGGCTAGGCTGCCTCAGCCTTCCGAACCGCTTGCTAATTAACAATGTTGTCGTTAGCAACGAGCAGAAACAGATCGTGTCGAAGTTTTGCTCCCCGTTGAAGCGCCAAGCCTTATCAGACTTCTACTTCACAAAATTCAAGCCCTCAGCGATCGCCCAACATAACAAGCAAATAGTCGACTCCGTCATAGCAGCGTTGGACATTGAAAAATTCGTCGGAAAATCCAAGAAGAAACCTCAAAAGGAAACCAGGGAGATAGCGGTGCAAACGACGCGGCCATTTTGTGAATTGTGTGAAATTCGCGAGTCGACTAAATTTAGTGACGTCGGTACTTCGATAGATCCTGCGCACTTTTCGTCTACAGTGCATACCCAAGTTGTGGAACAAGATCTGTACAGTTCTAGGTCGGTGTTCAACCCCACGGGCGGGATGGCGGAAGGCGCGAACATGTCGATCGCGCATATGACGCCGGCGCAGTTGGTGTCACAGCTGGCGGCGCGCGCCAAGACCCTCAAGCAAGCCGAGCCTCCTGCCAACCAATATCGACACGAAAACAGATACGACTACGACGGCAGAGGAGATCAATACAGAAGTTACAACAATTATCGTTATTGAATGTTGTATTTAGTTACTTTCATATGAATGTTAATGTTCTGTCTGTGTCGTTCTGTGCTATGATTATGGCGGCCGTTCTATTGGAGCTGCCTAATCTTTATAAAAATTAAAAATAAATCTTTCATAAGCAATTTTATTCTCTTGCTTCTTTGGTGTTGTAGTTTAAGATTTCGGGCGTCGCTAATTTACGTATAAGTTGTTTTTTTTATCAGCGCCAATATGGAATTATTTACTATAATTAATACGTTTTAGTATTAGATTTTTAGTTTAGTTGTCTATAATTTTTATCGTCAGCAGTTTACCGAATGTCTTAGATAAGGTGTATATATAGAATAATAATATATATTTTTTAAACAACGTGGCAGAAAATGTAATTTATCTGCGTGTTAAGACTTTGATCGCTTATTTAGTGCAGCAATGGCAAATTTGCATATTTTGAAATATTGCAGGAGACACACACAAACACAGATCGAAGTTTGTTTTTTTTTTAAATGCACTTACGTCATTGTTTCGCCAAATAAGCGAAATGTACTCACTCTGTTTTAATTTAGTAATATTTTGTGCAACTTGTATTCAATAAAGGGACAATTTTGCACTTTCGTTAAGATAAAAAGAATGTAAAGGAAATGCAATTTGGACAGAAGAATGAAATGAAGAAACTTTTATGGGCTTGCAGCGAAGACTGAAGAACAATATTGGTAGAAGGACATCTAAACTTCTGACTATAAGACTGAAGGAAGCATTGAACCAGGATCCTAAAATACAAAACATCCATTACATGTATTGTCACAAATTTGTATTTATATTGATTTGAATAAATAATTCGAAAGCTTTTTGATTTTTTTATCAATTCCTAGTTCGTACTCATAAGAAAATAATATTGATTAATTCGGAAAAGGTAGCGTGACGCCTTTTCCCACATACCGAGCATTTTAGGCAACTAGGCAGAGTGAATCTAATGTTATGTCACTGTTTACCACTTTTCACCAAGTTTTTTGAAAGAAAAGTGGAGCAGAGAACAGGTCAATAATAATAATTTCACTTTTTGGTACTTTTATCATGACACTAAATGTCACAGCGTCTGACTGTAAAGCTACGGTCGTGGATCCGACTCCCACTCGTGGGAATTAGTTATTTTCATTCTTCGTTATGGTAATTGCAACGTTGAGTCCTGCTACTTAACACGCATTATCTCGAATATTGGGCGGTGAGTGTGGAATGAAACCTCTGAACACTGAGTTTCACCTCTCCCTCGCCCTGTTTTCACTACCTTTCTATATGCGGGATACAGGTGAAGCTGGAAAATAAAATTTATTTGTGTTGTGGTTGGAGGTAAGTTTGACATTAATCTATATGACATTCTTGAATTCCATTTTGATATGACGTATTTCATACAAAACACATGATATAATTACTTTTCAAATTACAGAATAGCTCAAATAAAAAAAAAAACAAAACAGGTGAAATTGATTCAATAAATACTTATTCATTAAATGTTTGTTTTATTGATAATATACCTATATATATATTAAACAATTCTAATATTTATCCATCTAGGAAGTCGTCGAGCCATTTTTCAAGATCTTCAGGAGATTCTATTATTGGATTTTTAGGAACTTCTTTCTTGACTTGTGTATCCACTGAAATAAGATAATAATTTTTAAACATTTTTAAAGTGTCTATCATACTTAAGAAAGAAAAATACGCTGTGTAAAAAATTGGACACTGCAGGATGTGAACCCGCGCCTTTTGGAAACCCTCCAAGGGTCTGATCAGTAAGATAAATGTTCTCGAAATAATTTCATAATTAAGTTTCGTCAAAATTCTTATACTTAACACGGGTAGCAACTTATTTGTTGTTAAAAAAAGTCAATAATTTTATTATTTTTGATAAACATTATACAGAGGCCGCCGTGACACATTGGCACGTCTGACTGGAAACACGCTAGTTGTGAGTTCAGTCCTCACTATGGAACACGAAATGTCTAGGAATTTGGGCGGAAAGTATTGAATTTAGCGTCTTAACCTATGTTCCCACTGCCTGTCCCGCTATATGTGGCTACAATTCGAAACTAAAAAAATATGCAAGACATATAAAATATTTTTAGCTATTGAAGAAAAAATAGTGAGGTGAGGTAAATATCCTGAGATGTGGCCGCCCTGCACTTAGCTGTAAAGGGCTGCGCAGGTTTTCATTATTTCTTTTCCAGTGAACAATGCGCATATTTTCAGAAAAACTATCTTCAATATAGCAGCCACGGCCATATATAAAAAATATATTTTCAAATACATTAAACTTAAATATTAAAAAAAACTGTTATTTTCTTGACTTTAGTATGAGTATGATTTTAATTACTATACTTATTAATATTAGTAAGTATGATAATTACTTAATTATATTTTATCACTATCTCAAATAGTTTTTAAAATAAGCAAATACATTATAAATATTTTTCTTTTCAATTAATCGCGAAAGGAAGAAATCACTTCTATGTTGTAGTTACTTTTCACATATAACAAAATCAGCTTCACAGTGTATCCCGCACACAGCAGGGCAGGCAGAGGGAACCGAGTGTTAAGACACTCGGTTCCCCACTTTTCTGCCGAATTATGGAGGCATTGCGTGTTATGCTTTGCCTCGACACCAGAGCGAAGAATGGGGATCGAACCCACAACCAGTCGGTTTTACAGTCATCGCACTTGGTGCCCCTGCACTATGACTGGCCACAATATAACAAATGACAAAATTAAATAAATATGTTATATTTTTTTATATTGACGCTGTATCCCGCATAGTAGTTGTAGGCAGAGGGTACCAGGTAATTCTTATGACAATAAAATAAGTATATCATAAATATTGTTATTGATTTTGCAATATTTAGATAAATTGCATTTTTTTATTACTATTGAATTATAGCTTTTTATGAATTGGCTTTAGAGTAGAATATTATTCACTCCCCACAAAATAAACATAGTCACATTTATTTATATAAAATGTACCCTGGGTAACAAAGGTCTAATTAGAAAATGAAGGGGGGGACTATTGCCCTTGTTCAGTAAGATTTTAATTTAACATTATTACATTAATATATTTAACTATTAATATGTTTATGGGTAAAATCCCATCAGGTCAATCAATTATTTTTATTTCTTGCTCAGCAAGAACAAATTGAATTCCGTTCCAATACTCCATATATTTAAAATAATGTAGAAAGTAGTATCTTACACTAAGTTCTGCCTACCCTGCTATATGCATTATGGAGTGTGATGATGAAAATAATAATAAAAACAAACCTTTGGGTGGCTCCATCTTAGATGAAATCACTTTTTCAAGTTTTTCAAGAATAAACGATTTTTCTTGAAGATTTTGCGATACATCAGGTTCAGTCGCTTTTCTTTTATCTAAAATTTCCTGTTCTATAACATCAAAATCATTATCAACTATCTGTTTTGTTTTTATTTTGTCATCTATTTTTAGAATTGTTTCATTTTCAACAGCAATTATTTCTTTTTCTTCTGCTTTAGGTATTTCTTTTAAATTATCCTTAATAACAGGTTCATAATTTGTTTTGGTATCTTTTTCAATATCAGGATTAAAATCTAATATAGGTATTGTATTTTCATGTTTTTCTTGTTCACATTGACCTAGATCTATATCTTTGAATTGTTTTAATTTTTCATTGTTAATATCTTTATCTAATATTATATTATTTTCTTTAGTTTTCTCATCAATTTCAACATTATTCTCAGATTTTAAAGAATTTAAAATCTTCTCTTGTGCATCTAGTTCAGGTGTTGTAAAATTTTTGTCATTATAGTACTTTTGCTTAAATTTCGTAGCTCTATGATGCATACTTTGTATTTCACTTTCATTGAATACGGTCATGTCAATATTATTTCGTTCAAAAAATGGTATAGTGGACAGAGCTACATTCAAATTTTCCATATTAATATCAAAATATTTGTCATAAATAGATGGGCCTGTGGTAATATCCCAAGATTTTTCATGCTTAAACTGAAAATGTCCACCCACTGATAGCGGAGCTTGGATAAGAGCCTGAAAGTCAATTAATAGTTTATGTATATTATATTTTAATGCCACATATCATACTATGCATATACCATATATATAAACAGCATAAATAAGACACTGTTCACTACATTATGACAGAATCCAACACACTTAGGGTCTCAAATCCTAAGTGAGTTGGAGGACTCTATGCCATAGTTTGTCATACCAGAATGAGGAAATTAAAACAATTTATTTTTCCAAATAGCATTGTGTATTGAGTAGCAGAACTCAATACAGTGCTTTGTCTACCAGAGTAGAAAATGAATCATTACACAGAGTGGAAATCAAGTCCACAATCATCACTTTACAGTCAAATGTTGCCCCATTGCACAGAAATATTTTTGGTTTGGAATAGTTTCAATTGTTAGATTAATTATAAAAGATACCTCATAATCAGCTCCTAAATTTTCTTGTTCATCAATCTCTTCATATGTCTCAATTGGCAATTCATATTTGGCCCAATTACTTTGGATCTCTTTTTTCTTATATTTAGAATTTGCCTCTTCAGTTATTTTTAAAATTTCATCTGTTTCCCTTTTTAAACCTTTATAGAACTCAGGTCCAGGAGGTTCATAAGCTGGTTTTTCGGGTTCTGTAAATACAACGTAAATATAAAATAAGTAGATAAAATTCTCTTATATGGACTGAAAGGACATAAAAATCATTTATATTGTATTGTATTTTTTCAAAAAAATGTTTCGGTACCTTTTGGTGGTTCTGGTGCCTTCTCTATTTTCTTTTCAATTGGAGCTGGATTTTGTCGACCTCGCCTTCGCCGCTGTTCTTTAGGATCGTTTTTTCCTTTTTGTCTGTAAACAAAATTATTTTATATCAACATATGTTTTCTGTTATCTAGATTTATAAGTTAGTATTAATTATATTTACATATTTTTCTTTGACTCTTCAGGCATTATTAATATTTTGGTTCTTAGTAGTTACATCTGTTTATTCTACGCACACTTCTTAAGCCAAACCATTAACAAACTCAAGTCAACCTAAATTAAAAATTTACATTGGTTCTTGCTATAAAATGTCAATTTTCAATTAAACGTCAATGTCAGTGTTATTATATTGTATGAATTTACAGATAATATATGTATATAATTATATAATAAGGTTTTGAGGCCGGGTGTACGGTACAGTCGAAAGATAATCTTATTTTAGTTCTTACTCTTAAATTAGAATTTAGTTAATTTATGGAAAAAAAAGTTTTTGTGTTCAACTGATGTGGTTACTTAGCAAAAAGTACAATACACTTGAAATTATGTTTAGAATTATATAAGCTCTCTAATTAGATTTCTTTAAAAATATTTGTTGAAATCTTTAAATAATTTTGTATTAGTCGCATCAATCACGTTTTAGTTCCATAGTCAAGAAGAACATAGTGGGCAGAACGCCTGTTATAAAAGCTTCCCATCTTTGTTCTGCTACATTGCCTTTAAATAATATCAGATAAAATTATTGAACGATATTATTCTGGCACACTAAAATGAGAGTGCCAGACAAGTATGCGCGATGACTAAAGGTTTGATTTTCACTCAAAGAGTTGATTCAAATTACTGACATTTCTCTGGTTTAAAAATTGTGAAATGTTATAGATATAGTATTTCAGATTTGAATATGGATATTCGGTAAATTTCATTTAAGGATATTTCTTTATTAATTTCACGCTGTATCCCTCACATAACAGGATAGGCAGAGGGCACTTGGGAACCTAGTGTTAAGACAATCCGTTCTCATTAAGACACTTCCGTTCTCCACTTTCCGCTAAGTTTTGGAGGCATTGCGTGTTGAGTGACAGAATTCAACACCGCGCTTTGCCTCGTTACCAGAGCAAGGACATAAAAATATTTAATATTTTATTTCCTCGAGTGGGAATCGAATCCACAAGCTATCACGTTAACTGTCGTTCGCTTGTGCTCCTGCTTTACGACTGGCATCATTTTGTGAGGAATTTAAATTAGTTGGTAATTATATTGTTTTATTCCTAAGTTATTATTTGATATTACAATCAATCGATTAGTTAAGCCATCGTTGAGCTCCGTAACATCCCTTGTATTTTAAATGAAGCGACCAAGTATTCATATTGGGTGTACTTAGTTAAAGTTCAAAATTCGAAAAAAGTATATATTTGTACGTCTAATAATAATTGAGATGAATATAGAGTAAAAACTCTGATAGAGACCTCAATTACTATAAAAACGTAATTTTACTCAATTCGATGATAAAAGGAAAAATCGATTACTAAATTATTGAACTTTTTATAACAAGCGTGGCAAGCAGTATAACAATTTCTGCCGGTCTGCGCTCACCCCAGGATAATCTGGTGCTCATAGCAGAATTGTAAGTAATAAAAAGTTGAAGTTGAATTTAAAATCAATATACATTACATCATACACCCGTTTTCACAGTATTGAAACGTTGGAGTAGTTTACGCGTGGTATTGGAGATCAATTTTATTAGACCAATCACTTTCATGACAAGAAGATATTGAATAACCTGATTTAATTTCTTTTCAATGTATTATTACTATTTATTAGTTATGAACTACTTAAACTTAAACGCAATGAATTGAATCTTTATATCTACGGCTTGAAAACAATTCTGTAGGAATATGATAATGTAAGATTCAATGCACAGGCGTAGGTTGTCTTTCCAAGCACATACCTATATCATACCTGCGGCCCACGTAGAGTATTGTTAAATCGTAAATACCGATGTTTAAATTCAATTTCAAAATAACTGTATCGTATCATCCATTGCGTCCTTAAAATTATTTATTGTGGGGTCCTTTAAGAACATACAGAGATGTATACTACGAAAGCTATATTTTTTGTGTGCCTGTCCCTGAAACATAATAACGACTTGCAGCAGACAGCTTCATTGTTTGTTTACGATAAAAACAATAAAAAGAGTGCTCCACAAATGGAAGGGAACAAGGACAACAAATCATCCATTGTAAAGGGCATTGTTCTTTGTTTTTTTGATTATGCTTGTTCAATATGTTTAGTGGTAGTCTAATTAAAGGGTAGGCAATTTCGTTTTTTATATTTATAGAAAAATAAGTTTGTAACTTGTTAGTAATAGAACATTGTTTGCTACTCTTAAATAATAAATAGATGAACTACTTCTAATGATTTTGTTACTATAACTTATAATTCGTAACGTTCTCTATTTCATTAAAAATATACCTTTAAATAAATATAAATGAAATATCATAAATGACTTAAATGTAATTAATAAATAAGCAGCCAGGGAATTATAACATTATCATTGTTATTCATAAATTTGTGGTTCTTAAATCCTAACAATATTATAAATCAACACAATAAGCTGAAAATATACAATAAAACAAATATAAATTAAAAAGTCTAATAAAAAGGAGGTCCATTATCAAATCTGCTCTATTAATCTGTGCATCACAGGAGCAGGAAGGAAGGAAGGCCGGGAGCGCGGGCGCGCAGGGGTGACGCATGCGCGCGCAGGCACAAGGGCGGCAGCGCGCAGTCGCCACGCGCCCGTCCTCCAAACAACATGGCGTGCAAGGACGTATTTGACAACCCTGGAATATACTACCATATTTATAATACCGTGTAGTGCTTAATAAGTGAATTATTTTATAAAGTGTATTATTATTTGTGAGTGCTTGGAATATACGCTATCGTTTTTATAAGGTAAGTTTTATATTAAATATTGTTTGTGAATGAGATTGGTTTTAGATTTGCGGATTGCCGGCGTTAAACCTCTCCCCTATTGTGGATTTGGATGCACCCTGAACACACCCTTATTGCTTAATAATGTTTCCCTCGGATTAGCGACCGCAAATTTATAGTTTATCTCGTTATATAAATTTTAATTAGTGTTGAGATTGTGTGGTTGTATATTATTGGTTTTAAATGTGAAATATTTCTATCGTGTTTCAAAATATGTTCTTCTAACTTTAAATCATTGTTATATAAATAAAAAAAATCATTATTCTTACGTAACTACAATATTTCTGTTATTCGATAAGGAAACTATTAGCTGTCGATCACTTGATTTAGTTAATTTCCACGTATTTTTGTGTAACCATTTTAAATGGCTCCATCATGCTGGAACGCAACGACTGTTTGTTTACAAATTACTATAAGAAAAAAAATGCTTAATATTCATTTATACATGCGGAATTGAAGTCGACACGCAACTATACGCCGGTCGTACACACGTTCGAATCCAGGAAAATAACAATTTATATTTGATTAAGAATTTAGACGCACGCATTTTGCGGTTGCCATTTATGATATCGGACTCTACTTGTGACTCTATAAATAATTTGTTTACATATATATTTAAATATGTGGCTTGTATTTAAATTAAATTTTTAATAAACTTGTTTTATAGTGCAAGAATATTGAGGTGGTTTCATATTTTAGCGATTGCGTTTTCATGTTCGATTTTTTAAATGAGTAATGAGTAAGCAGGTATCTTAGGAATCGTTTTTTATATAGAAAACATTACAAATAAATTTGTGCAAATATTATTATATAATTTACATTATTATAAAACTATCATTACTTTAATGGTGTTTTTTTTCATGAAGACGTTCAGTAGGTTTAAAAACTATCGTCAAAAAATAACTTATTGGTTTGTTTTATTATCCTGTGTGATCAATCAATCATCAAATATGCAAAGCATAGAGCTAGGGTCTAAATATTTTGAATTGTATATGGGTATAGATTAATACTTCCTTTCAAGTTTTGAGAAATCAGCAGTTGAACCCACTAAAACCTCCAGAATTTGAAGTTCTTCACAAATGACTTTAAGGTTCCATATCTTAAAAGATAAAACGGAATCCTTATAAGATCGCTTTGTTTTGGGGTTATGCGTTTGAGGTTAAATAATATTATAATTTAATGATGTACTTTTTTGTCGTTTTGCCTCGTTACCGGAGTTATTTCAATATCACATTTATTACGTATACGTTATTTTAATATTTCATTCCCCCAAGTGTGAATCGAACCCACCATCATGCTTACAGTCGAAAGTTTGCGCCACGACAGCCTCAGACGACGAATGGTACTATAATATAATGGTACACTATTCGCAATAAATAAATTTTGTTTATTTATAGAGGAAGCTTTATAAGGTTGGATTTGATCGTGTTTAACTATACGCGATTATTTAACCCCATACATAAAGTAGGTACAGCAGGTAAGGTCGAAAGGTTAAAGTGATGTAATATAGCCTATAGCCTACCTCAATAAGTAGACTATACAAAAAAAGTATTTTTACCATTCCAACCAGTACTTCCTGAGATTTAATGTAATCTAATAAAATTTTCAGCTTAATATTATTCGTACAGATAAGTGGTTTAAAAATGTCGTCAAATATTCGAAAAGTAGTGAAGCAAATTATATATGTATACATATATCACTTGATTCCACATAAAATGTGAGAGATGCGTGAAATAAAAGAACAAAAAGAAAGATTAATGTCTATTTTTAATGACTCAGTATTTCAGGGTCGAATGAATAAGAGGCTTATCTGTAGGTATATGTTAGGTTATGTGTAGGAATATACAATATTACATAGAAACACATTTATATCTCAGCTTCACGCTGTATCCCGCATATAGCAAGATAGGCAGAGGTATCGTAGTGTTAAGACACTCCGCTCTCCCAGTTTCTGCTGAATTCCGGGGGCATTGCGTGTTGAGTGGTGAGAATCAACGCCGCGCTTTGCCTTGATACTAGAGTGAAGAAATGAGAATATTAAATATTTAATTTCCTCGAGTGGGGATCGAACCTACAACCAGTAATACGCTTCCAATATACTTTCCTCATTGATATTTAAAAATATGACAAATGTTAAATAGTCACTTTGTTTATAGTTAAACGTGATGTAGAAAGGATGTCGCACTCGTAAGCTACTCGTACTGATACGCACTCGGGGATAGCGAAACTATCGTTCGATGACATTTGTGATTGATAAAATGCATTAATCATCGCCATTTTGATGTTTTAATCTAATAATTAATTAACTTTTGTATATTAAAGGTTGCTTAAAATGATAACTTATCCCATTTAATACAAATCATCAATATAATAGTATAATTCCTATTTCTTAAACGCTTAACAAATATTATCTTTATGCTCGACATTATGAATGTATTCACACTCATCAAGATATGCACAGGGAACCTAATATTAAGGTTCCCTGCCTATCCTACTGATGTATTGTTCCTTATTTCCGACGAATTATGGAGGCATTGCATGTTGAGCGTCGGAACTCCCCGCCACGCTTTGCCAGAGCGAAGAATTGTATGTATATTAATTACATTTAAATAAATATTTAATATCGTCGAGTGAAGATCGAACCCACGACCAGTCGCGTTTACAGTCACACACTTGTGCCCCTGTATTACGACTGGCCTTGGGAATAGGTGGAGACATTTTTTTTCGTGTTAGGTGACGTCACTTAAAAAATATTTTGTTTATAAAATTTTCTTTTAGATGGAGATCACTCTATAACTATCTCGCGTTCTCGAATATATAAATATTTCCCATGTGTATATAATGGCAAGTACATTTGTTTAAAAAAAATATAAGATTGGGGCTTTACCGTAACAAAACAATTGTGGGTTCGATTCTCGGGAGTAATGATTTATTTTTATTTCTTCGCTCTGGCAAAAAGACAAATTGCGGCGTTGAAAAAAGCGAGGAAAGGAGTGTCTCAACACTAAGTTCTCCCTGCTTGCCCTGTCATATGTGTCTAGCTACAAAGAATATGATTTTAGTATGACTAACTTCATGACTACTTGTTTTTCTAAAAATTATTAGTATACACTATACACTTATTTGTACTGCGAGAAAAGACAAGATACTGTGATACTATTATTGATATGACACAATATTCTTAGGCCAACTCGATGTATAAGGTCAGTCGTGGCACAGCGACACGAGGTGTGACTGTAAAACCGACTGGTTGTGGGTTCGATCCTCACTCGGGGAGATGAAATATTTATTTACATTTATATTTCCATTTCTTCGCTCTGGTGTCGAGGTTAAGCGCGGCGTTGAGTTCTGCCACTCAACACGCAATGCCTCCAGAAATCGGCAGAAATTGGGGAACGGAGTGTCTGTAACACTAGGTTCCCTCTGCCTACCCTGCTGTGTGCGGGATACAGCGTGAAGCTGATAAAAAAGAACTCAATGTATAGAACAGAGTGTCTTAACTTTTTTCTGCCTACTATGCTGTGTGGGGTACAGCGTTAAGATGACCTTAATATAACGTAATTATAAGTATTGTTTTAGATGTTAGATATTATTTTATCGAACAACCCAATCTTGAATGAATTATCGTTTATGAATCACTGTATTTAGCTGAATCAAAATCTTATGAGTCAGAGAAAATAAGCTATAAGGGCAACACTTGCTTAAATATCAATAAAATTTGTACTGTATTTTGTGTATAGTTTCCGATTTTATAATAGTCCGATGTGATGTGAGGAAAGTAACTTAGGGTTGGATGTCACTTTTATTAGATTTTATTTGTATACTTAATGTTATAAGGCAGAATTTTTTTGGTTGAACGCCCTTATTTCGGTATAAACTGATATTTTTTTTTAATACGCTTTTCTTCTTAGGTCGAGTTGTAACTATGTAATTAAATCTAAGAATCTGAAATAAAAGCAGTTCTAATTTTTGTATCATCATGAACTTGGCAATTATATGTCCATTAGACGAGAGCTGGTTTGATGATGGATGTGGACGATGGCTGATGGAACCTTGGACTGTCTACAAGTAAACATATCGAGTTTGTACTCATTACATTCGTATTAATGTGTTCCGTTGAAAAAGAGCGTATTTTTAGTTTTTTAAACTATCTAACTTATCTAACTTATGTATTTGATAGCCTATTTATCGAAGAAGGCTATAGTTTTATTATATAACCTTTGTCATTTCCATGTAGCCAACATATATTATTGTTAGATTGCTTCATTTGACCACGCGGATGAAGCCGCAGGTAAATACTAGTCTAACAAATATATGATTATGAACATTCTTTTCTACTTAGCAATCTTTTATACAAATGATGAAGTTAGTAAACATAATTATGTGTTGGTGTTATTTTTACTATATACATATTTTAAATAATGTTTAAAAAAATAAATACAGTATTGCATTGTAATCTTTCGTTACTAGAGGGTAGTCGTGGCGCAGGTGCACAAAGTGTGACTGTAAAACCGACTGGTTGTCGGTTCGATCCCCACTCGAGGAGATGAAATATTTACTTAAATTTATATTTTCATTTCTTTGCTCTGGTGTCGAGGCAAAGCGCGGCGTTGAGTTCTGCCACTCAACACGCAATGCCTCCAGAATTCGACATAAAGTGGGGAACGGAGTGTCTTAACACTAGGTTCCCTCTGCCTACCCTGCTGTTTGCAGGTGTATGCTGCGTGATTTAAAAAAAGCTATTTATATTAACATCATAGTATAGTGAATCACGGAACATAATCTCATTAGTACCAAGTACCTACTGTTGTATGATATAATCATATTGAATAACGTGTGAAACAGTAAAAAAAACTTATAAACTCGAATGACACATAAGTGAAGATTAGCACAAAGGATGCTGAACTGCATCTCAGGTTTATGCAGTCGAAGACATTAATAAACTTGGATGCGTGCCAACTACAAGATGTCCTTACGGCTTACATAATAGGTAGGTAGGTAGGTAGGTCCTGTGGGCTGTGGCCGGTGACACTATGGAGTGTGGCTTTGAATATAAACTGATGTTAAATGAGCTTATTTATCATTAAACTGAGTTTTAAACTTTAATGAGTTACATCACTATTGATTTTTAATTGGATTAATTGAAATTTTATGTGGGTATGTATTTGTTTTATCGATAGGTACTATACACTGTTTTTGCTATAATCTGTTATACTTATTCTTAATATAAAATAATTTAACGCATTTTGTTCATATATGAATGAGTACAATTAGATAGTTGTGGACAGTCAAATATATAAAAAAACCGGTTAATTGCGAGTCGGACTTCGCCTACCGAGGGTTCCGTACCAATTTTAGGATTGTAGGTCAACGGGAAGATGTACATCCTATAAAAAAATATAAACTTAAGCATGCAAATTAACTACAAATATAAGTTTGTAATGTTTTTACTATACCTATAACTTTTCACTTTACGGATATTTTCCTTTTTTATTTATTTTTAGGGCCAAATTTAGATCCACGTGAAGTGGTTTTGGTTTGCAGCAATTTTCATATAAAACGCAACAAAATCGATGCGCACGAATGCTCGTATGATTACGTTGACTTAGAAAAAAAATTCTTGGCTTCAAAGCACCATACTAATATAAATATATTAGTATGGTGCTTTGAAGTATATAATAATATTTGATAATTATTTTGCCTTGCTTGATACCTCAACGCGATCTTAAGACAAATTGTCTTGACAGACGGACAGCCGGGCAGACAGGCAGACGGGCACGGACAACAAAGTGATCCTATAAGGGTTCTGTTTTTACTTTTTGATGTACGGAACCCTAAAAATGCTTAAATTTCAAACTTATAATAGAGAATTTAAATAGATTTTATTTGTTTTTATGTCTGTAGTCCTAAGCTGGAATAGTATGCAAGTAGCGTCGCGACGATACAGTTAAATCGTACCTACACAAAATAATGGCTATCGCTATTGGAAGACTCCCATTTTGGATTAGCCATGTTGCGACATACATTGGGATAGCGTTTGGCACAAATATATACCTAGTACCTAAGGTACTAATAAATTAAAATATTCGATTTGATTTATGTTGATTTTAGTGTGTGTGTTTATAAAAATTGTGTTTATAAAAATATACACTTAACTACAATGTAGCGTAAGCATAAGCGTGCGACTATAAGAACAGGTTCGATTACCACTCGAGGAAATGAAATATTTATTATTTTTTATTTAATCCCTCTGATACACGAAATGCCTCCAGAATACGGCGAAAAAATGAGGAACGGAATTGACTTAAAGGGAACGGAGTGTCTTAACACTACGTTCCCAGTTACAATATGCCTACTATCAGTCGCCAGCGTGACGCTAAAAAAATATAAAATACAATTAAGAAATTGAAATACAATTTGCGACATTTCGTTAAAAATACAAAATCAGCCTTTTCATTTTACATATGGTAATTTTTACGATTAATTAAGTAAAAGTAAGTTGGTACTTTCGAATACTTCCCGACTGATAAAGTAATTATAGGGCTGTAAGCTCTTTCATTAAAGCTCTCGCACTTATCGATAGTTGTCCCTGAACTTGTTGTGGTCTAAATGAATGCCTACATCACTGTGTCTGAGACACGTCACTCCGTCAGGTCTTTGAACCTCGAAATTCCCCTCCGGTGTGGAATAAGCTATATATAGAACCGCACGATCTTACCGAATTGGGATTCTGTTATTACTTAAAATCTAGGAGTTTATTATGAAACGTTCTATTGTATTTAAAGTGAACAATTTCTTGGGTAAGAACTAGTGTGAATAGTAAAATTTATGTGGAATAATCGCTATAATATTTTAAAAAATACGCATTGGGCAGTTACTTATTAAGTACTAGCTACCCGCACCCGGCATCGCCCGCTTACAAATTATTTATTTTCTTATCTGAATTACTTTCCTGATCTAAACGATAATGTTATCATTATTTTAAAGATAATATCCATATATTGAAACCTAAAGTTTCAGCCAATTCAATAAAATACTTATTTTGTAACTTTATATTGATATAGGTTTTTTATTTATGAACCATGATTTAAATAAACACTAAATGTTAAATGTTGTTTGTTAAATTACAATAGTACAAACTGCATTTATATCGGTTAAGTCGTTTTTGACATTAGCATTCGAGACATTTTTTTTTTAAATCATTGTTTTGAGGTTCTATTACATTGATAAATAATAGATTTTCTCACATATCTTCCATATACAGCCAACAATTAGTTAGTTATTTCATATTCTTTACACTAGTGCTGCATTCTTAACAAACTGAAACAATTAATTAACAAACAAGCAATTTGTTGCGTTAAGTTTCGTTATTCCGAATTTTCACCCAATACAGCGTTCTCTCTTCCCACCATGACCTTCCATTTTCTTTCGTTACAATGCATGAAGAAGCTGAAAGACGTAAAGAGAGAAATATAAGCTAAATCACAAGTTTAATCAATACAAAAGTATAGGAAATTTTATTTCATATAAGCTCTCACCATATTGGATTTGTTATCTGATTCTATGTTCAATATTTTCATAATAAGATACGTGAGCCGTGATACTGATAGTATTATATAGCCTTAGAAGATACTATCATAGCTAATTATAGATTATAATTTGTTTAAGACAAGCACTATATTATTACTAATCGCTGTGCTAAGTTGGTACTAGTTATCTTTTTGTCTTGTATAGAATTAATACTGTAAAACTTTACATACATGTATGTATGTACACGATATATGTGCATTATAAGTATATACTTAAGTTGAAGCCAGGCGTGGCTCAGGAGCACAAGTGTGTGACTGTAAACGCGACTGGTTATTGGTTCGATCCCCACTCGAGGAAATTAAATATCAAATATTGTCATTTCTTCAACACGCAATGCTTCCCGAATTTGGCGGAAAGTGGATAACGAATTGTCTTAACACTTGGCTCTTTCCGCTTACTCTGCTGCGTGCGGGATACAGCGTGAAAGTGAAAAAAAGTAAAACAAAGCGATTCAAAAAAACAAGATTTGAATGTATAATAAACCACGCGAACCCTTAGATCGATCTGGTTCTTCAATTGTCAAGACCGCTTTTTATTTGAGGACGTTAATTGTGAACTAAAGTATGTTTGGTCTGGTCAAGTTTTTGCTTGCCTTGCCTTTATACTTTCTCGTTGCCCAGGTCGGGATTGCTGTACTCATCTTTAGCTATATATTTCTAATGTATTATTTTCTATACCTACTCGTACTTTTTATTTTTTATTTTCATCCTATATAGATACTAGAAATATTGTTATCGATATTAGTAAATAACTCGCTGTTTTAATGCTTGTTTCTTTTTTTTTTTAGATTGTCACTAAATCCTGCATAGTGTGTCGCAAAATTGCGTTTTGAGTGACGTAACTCAATGCCAGAAAATAAACATAATCTGTTCCCCCATAACGAACCCACAACCGTCGCGTTAACAGTCAAACTTGTTCCTCTGCAGCATGACAGCTTGTCTTCTCATGTTTGAAAAAAAATCTAAATACAAATACAAAAGTATTGTACAAAAGAAACCCTAAAGGAATTTAAAGCATATTGTTTCCCCATAAGGCACGGTAATAGGAAACGACCAACTCTTGTGCGTCTAGTATTTCATTATTGTATCAATTTTCGCTCCTCGTGTCGATGTGTATGAGCATTCTGTGCTCTGTCTCTTTCGGCCTTAACTAAATTTGCATTTGAAAGAACCTTATTATAAACTATTCTTTATGGCGTCATATGTTAATTTGTTTTTTTTTGTCGCCATTATAATTATGAATGGCTGAGTAGGTGTGTGCCATCCACATTTTAGTTACATCCTTTATTATTTCCGTTGACGAATTATTTTGTACCTACTGTTTGTTGGATATGGTGACCTCTTCAATGTATGTGCGTTTTGAGTGAGATCATCGATCAATTTAAATCTCAGTTTATTTTAAGTTAATGCATATACATATATAGTTTCACGCTGTATCCCGCATATTCCCGATTGTAGCGGAGTAGGTAGAGGGAGCCTAGTGTTAAGCTTAAGACACTCCACTTTTCACTCGCCGCCGAATTCAGTTAATACAATAAATATATTAGTAAATATCTTGGAACATATAAATTTTAAATAATCCTTATCTGATTCTTCTTTCTGGTGTACAGGAAATTGAGAAAGATTTATAACACATATAAAATAAATGATCACTTATACGCCATTGTAACATAACTTTTCCTGTGTGACGTAGAACCCACGACAACTGACATAGAATTTCTAACCATTAGATCAGATTACAACGGACCAGTCATACATCTATCAGATAATACAACCCAAAAAAAAAGGAAAAGAGATTCTATTCCAATCAGAATATCAAAACCAGGCTTAAAGTGCCGACAAATAGTAATCTTCTTTAAACATCCTCTCTCCTAAGCCAAAGATGATTTAGGAGTTTACTCAGTTGATTGCACCAAGTGAAGTTTTTATTTGTAAACATGAAATTTCCACGTCGTGATTAGTCCAGAACAAACGAGTGGAGCTCACTCCGTTAAAACAAATCCAGTTAATCCTTCCTAGAACACGTGAGCTCGCGCTAATTGCGTTACAGTACAGTACGGTAGGCGAGTTGTGGCCGTCGTAAAGCTAGCTGTAGCTGATTTGATTTTAGGATTTTTCTTACTTTTAATCATTTTCGTCCAAAGTCAGTGCGCTAAAGTTCAGAGAATCTAATTTCAGAGTGGCCACGACTTGTCCACCGTACTGTAATTACGTGTTATATCTGCGAGGAAGCTTCCACATGTCCACTATCCTACACGTCTCGTCATATATTACAAATTTAATACTAAATGTATGTGTCGCAATGTCCACTATACTATGCCTTTCTCACGTTTCTTGATACATTTTTAATCTATTCAACGTGATGTATACGACTCTATGTCATCTCTATGATATTAGATTCTTTGTAAGATCGCTGGCGCCGCTATACGCAAGTATGAGATCGATGTTTTTTTTTAATTTAATTTATGAATATGATGAATTGTTTTTTGTTTATTTATTTAGTTTATATATAGTTTTGGATATTAGTTGAATATATTTGATTTTTAGTGTAATAACTTTAATTTGTATTTTTTTAAGTATTATTTAAAATCTTTGTGTTAGGTTTTATTAATTACACATAAAATTTAGAGATAATATAATTTTAATATTTTAATTGAAAACGTTATATAGTAGGTTTGTATCTACGTACTTACGTATATGGATTATATTGAAATAGAAAATACTCTGTTAAAAACCAGTGTAACGCAATGACGCATGTTCAGTTTCTTTCACTGAAGCAAAAACAGAAGGAGCAATAAAACGATCAATAGGATAACGTCGCGTTGCTAGAATACATTAAATACGATAGATACAGTACGGTACTGTGCGAGAGACGAGAGGTGCGCGCGCGCATGATTCACTTTTCTTTGGACGAAGAAAATAACACCGGATGGAGTGTTTTGAGCCTTTATGTAACACTTCCTTTATTATTGTTATTATTTGATTTTTATTATAGTTATATTATATTGGGAGCGTTTGTGTGTCAGGTTAATTAAAGAGGCCGTCGTGGTTTAGTGCAACAGCATCCAACTGTAAAAGCGATCAAAGTGTCTTGTCGTGGGAAAATAAAAACTATTTGGCGACTATAAAAGACTAAGACTATAAAATTAGATAAATTCAATGAAAATCGTGGTGCTTAAAGAAACGTGTTTTAAAGTTAATTAGATTTTCTGAATTATGTATTTTAATGTTCTAAATGTATAGTTTTTATTTGTTTAAAATTACAGGTTATTTTTTAATTTTTGACGTCAATGATAGATAATACAAAAATATTATTATAATTATTAATCTAACCAGAGACAACTATAAGCGCTTACATTCATTTTAATACAATTTTTATTTTACTTTGTTCATTGAAATCCCGCTTTAAAATAGTTTGCGAAAATTTACAAATACGGGATAAACAACATATACAAGTAGTAGTCTTAAAATAAATCCACCGGAACGTTGTAAAAGCAATATAACAGCTGTGTGATTCACGCAGCTGCATGTTGCAGGAAGCGCCTGCCTCGTGCGTAACTCTCGCTATCGCGGGCGTTGCTGTGTTAAAACTGTGCGGCACCTGGCCTGCTTGGGTGTGTTTGTGTTCTACTTTGTGTGTGTGTTGTGGGTGTGCTATGAAAATATAGGATTTGTGGGTAGTTTTGTGTGTAATCTGTGGATCTGATGGAGATTTTGATACGAAGTTATTGTATGTAAGCTTAATCCTATTATTTATTACAAAACTGAAGAGCTTGTTTGTTTAAATGCGCTAATCTCAGGAAGTATAGTTTTGGCCATTTATCGAGGCAGGCTATTGACTATGTTACGTCATGAGATAAATTCTTATCATAAGTATAATCTATAAATGCTGGGACAGTTAGCATTTTGCTTTGATTTTTTTTCATATTTATTGCTTAATTGCACACATTGCAATTTTAATTGCAGTGAATTTAATTAACAGGTAATAGACAATCAGAAATAATAATTTGTTGTAAGTAGAAAAAAATAGGTAATAAGTAATACCACTAAATTCTTGAGTGTTTTGAATTATTTAAAATAATAATAAACAAATTATAAAAATCAGGCAAACAGAAGTGATAAATTATATATATTAAAGCCAATTAAACCAAAATACGCTTTTCATCTGGTAAAAAATATAGTTTTTTTTAGGCCGTCGTGGCGCAAAAAATCTTAGCTTCTTTGCCTCGACATCTCATCAATATTTTAGTTCCTCGAGTGAGAATCGAACCCACAGCCTCTCGCGTTCACAGTCACACGCTTTTGCTCCACTGGCCTCAAATAGTTTATGGAAACCTATAATTATACTTATTCGCCTACTCTACATTTATACCATCGGAAGCGGTTTATACTTGCGCCTGCCACTTTTCGGTGGCCACTCTCACTTGCGCACGTTGCCTTCTTAAAACCAATTGGGTTTATTTTTTGTATGTATAATCTTTTTTATTAGTTATATTTTTGCAGCCTGTGGTTAATATTTCTTTTTTGTTATATTAATTTATTAATTATATATACATTTTCATTACTGTGAGTTATGTAATAAGTTGAGGCCAGTCGTGGCGCAGCGGCACAAAGTGTGACTGTAAAACCGACTGGTTGTGGGTTCGATCCCCACTCCAGGAGATGAAATATTTACTTAAATTTATATGTTCATTTCTTCGCTCTGGTGTCGAGGCAAAGCGCGGCGTTGAGTTCTGCCACTTAACACGCGATGCCTCCAGAATTCAGCCGAAAGTGGGGAACGGAGTGTCTTACACTCACTAGGTTCCCTCTGCCTACCCTGCTGTTTGCGGGATACAGCGTGAAGCTGATTAATTAATTAATGTAATAAGTTCAAGTAAAAAATCACATTACTGTGAGTCTGTCCTGACGCACCGGTACATCGCACTGGCTGTAAATTCAATTCGGAGAACGTATCATTTTCATTTCTTTGATCGATTAAGAAGACAAAGTGCGTAGTTGAGTTCCGCCATTCAAAACACACTGTCTGAAGAATTGGGCACAACAAGTTGCACTGATTAAGGAACGAAAGTGATCGAAAAGTTGTGAAGAAACGTAGTATCATTTCGTATGGTTCACACAAATTTTATGCAGTGGATATTAACGCGTGCAAATGAGTTTACGAAAATGGAATTGATTCCATCCTGTCAATGCATTTTTTAGCAAACCGGTTTGAGATGTTATATTCTAGCTAAAATATTTAGATTGTTGTTTTTTTTGTTTGTCTATCTATGTCACTGCATACTGATGAATAGGCTATATAAGATTTTTTTTAATTTAACAAATGTCGTTTATTTATTTTTTTATTATCACGTTACTTATACGAATTATTCCCAATTGTGATTACAGCAATTATATTTACCGTATTTATACAATGATATTGTCACCGCCCAATACATTATTAAAAGAGAAACTGTCGTACCTTTTCTTTTGAAAGTAATTTTATTGTTATATTTTTATAACAGAAGGAAGCAATGTAATTTGGAGAAAGGGGACCAATGGCTCGGCTATAGAATAACAATCAGTTTAACGTCCTCGTACGATACGAGCTAGAGCCGCTAGTGCGGTGCCGTGTATCGATTTTATTACTCGAGTACATGATACGTATAAATATTAATGGCGTAATCGATGATAAGATCATTATAGATTAGCTATAATATGTGCAGTGAAAGTTGGTCGTAAAACGTTGTGCTGGCGTGCAATGTTTAATCAGATATCGATTTAACTGAAAACTTTGTATTATACCGATAATTTTATCTTAATTATTATGGGAAATGATATTGAGAGGGTGAAAGTTTAATATATTATTTGTTTAATGACATTAATATTTTCATTATCTGTTGTTTATTGCTATTTTATAATAAAGTAAAAAATATGTTATTTCAATTTTTTTATATTATACATATACTAGCGACCTAAATGCAGTCCTGCTCCCCTTATAGTTATTAATCATATAAAATCTTCATAAAAATTATCAGTAGTTTTTATATAAAATTGGAATAAACGAACATCCCAAACTTTCACGTTAATAATATTGGATTGGTAGGATGTTTTTTATTTATGGACATTCTAACAAAGACAAAACTAATCTTTATCCATATTGTAGTGCTGTAAATATTGAAATGTCTGTTTAGTGTTTGATTATCGATAGATGGACAACACTGATACATAAACACGGCCACGCATCGAATGCACAAGATGCAAAACGAGCGAAGGCCAGCCACTACGTGCCCATCGTATGGGGGTCACCGACGATACGGATGTCTAATGCGGGTTTATATTCCGATGATATTTCTGTCTGTGAAATAATAGAACATGACTTATTATTTATATGGAATGTGCTATTGTTTTTTAAATAAACTAAATTAAAAGATGTCGTTTCGTAGCTGTACCTACAGTCAGATACTGTACAGCTAGACGGTTGTGTGATCGATTTCTACTCGGAGTAATAGTACCCAACGTGCGTTGCGTTCCCCCATTTAACACACAATATCATGAAAATTTTGCGGAAAATATGAGACGCAATTTCTGACCACCAGATTCCCTTTTTGCCTACCCACCTATAATAAACTTTCTATAATAAACCTCTACGAAATCTCCTTTTGCGTATCTCTTTATAGTTGCTTCTAGTTCTACGTCAGTTCTAAGGAAATATATCTCATACACATATTACGTATATGTCTATAGGTAGTTGTGACGTCTGGATGGCGTCTGTCACTCACTGTAATTAGCCACATTTGTGTTATGAGAGGAATTCCTTGGAAAATGCGGCAGTAATAAAAAGCGGTAAACTACCATACATACTAGTACTAAGTATTCTAAGTATACTTTACATCATGGTGATTTTCTTTATATTTTAAAGCGTGGAGCATGGATTCAACTTAGTAAACTTTGAACAATGAAAATGAAAAAATTAGAATGAAATTTAGATTTGAAGCCACAACTACCACACTTTGATTTAGTTAAGTAAACAAAATTTAACTTAAAGGTAAATTTAACTTAATAAGCTTTTAACATTTCCTTACTAAAATTTAAAAATTTATAAAATTGGCAAATTTTATACTTTTTAATTTAAATAAACAGCATTATGATATATCCATGTTCATATTTTTTAACAATATGCACATGGAACATAAGCGTGCGTGTTATAATTTTCATATTTGAATGCTTTTTTTTTCTTTCTTTTTCTATACTTTTCAGGTTAGGTACAAAAACATTATAATGTAGAGGTCCCCCTCCCATCAACTGAGTGTTATGATATTTCAAATAAATTTTATAAATATCCAAAAGTACATGCAGACGTACCTTACTATCCTAAATTAGCAACGACGTGGTCAATGCACAAATTATAGCGAAAAGTTAAATCTAAAATGTTATAATCAAGATATAACTGCGGGAAATAACGTTGATATTAACTTTTTTTTATTATCATTATTCCTTACGCTACAGACTCCATTGTTTGTACCTTTTGTTATGTTATATACATATACATTTATTTTTTATTATAAAAAAAATGTTGCTATAAACATTACAAGAAAACACAACTAGCTATTTACTTTTAAATTTCTCTCGAATCCTAACCGGCAACAGTATTACTTAGAACGTACTTAAATATAAATTTCTATAATTGGGTCATTCTTGGCGCAGGGGCTGAAAGTGTGGCTGTAAACGCGACTGGTTGTAGATTCGATCTCCACTTAAGGAAATGAAATATTTATTTATATGTATATTTCCATTTCTTTGCTCTGGTGTCGAGGCAAGGACCGGCGTTGAGTTCCGCCACTCAACACGCAATGCCTCACGAATTCGGCGGAAAGTGAGGAACTTAGTGTCTTGACACTAGATTCCCTCTGCCTACCCTGCTGTATGCCGGATACAGCTGAAAACTGATTTTTCTTTTATTCCATAATTAGATTTAATAGAAAAATATCAATCAAACGTACTAACAACTCCCAGAGTAAATTGTAATACATAACTTGGCTCTCACATTCTCCAGAAACATAGCGTGGCGGCGAGTATACCTCGCGAGGGCGTAATTAGCGAGAACAACAAAGCCCGCCGAGCTTTCTACTAATTCTACAGCCTGGAGCCTTGCGGAAGCTCTTTACAAGGCATTGTGGCTACTTGCTACAACTTAGTATCGTATACTGTGTTTGGTAAAATTATTCATGTATAAATATGTTTTCTTTTCTCGGATTTATAAGGTTTTGACCACTGTTAAACACTATTTTTTTTCGGCTTTACGTTGTATCCTTGTTGCACACATAGCAAGGTAGGAAACGGGAACCTGGGAACCTATTGATAGGAGGGTATATAATAGTGTAATAATGTATAGTGAATATATTATTAAGTATTTTCATTTCCTCGAGCGCACAACCTGTCGCGTTTAATTATTTATACATTAATTATTAACGTGTCCTAATTTAAATTAACCATCATAAAGAAGTAAATCAGTTCAATTGAAATTATCGTGCGTAATCAGAGTGTTATAAGTGCAAATATATTAACGTTAAAAAAAGTAATTATTTTAATTTTAAAATATCGTTTATTTAAATGTCACTCATTCGCCTTATTTTTGTAATTGAAGAAGGCCAGTGGAGTGTTTCCATACATATAATACAATGGTGAAACAATGGGTGATTGAGAGCAACGCGGTGTTCTCAACTTACAAGGTCACCCATTGATTTGTTACACCCACTACCTTATATTTGAAGTATCGAATAAATTGTATACCTGTATTATACATAGGTAGGTGTAGTTTCAACTTTAGTGAATGGCATATTATTATGAATACTGTAATATTAATTATAGTTATAATTTTTGGGTGGGCAGAGAGAATATAGTGATAAATCGTTCTTTTTCTTTCCACTCTCTCGGAGATATTCGTGAGCTTTTTTCAATTATTATCAAATAAAAAGACGTAAAAATATAAATAGTAACATTCTTCCTATTGCGTTTAAATATACAACCATCGTGTTTCGGAATTTCTTTTTCGAAAAGAAATCATCAAAATTTTATTCTAAAACAAATGAAATTAAAAATTAAATTCCATACTCAGCATTTGTTTAAGCTATTGAAAAGCCATCTTTTTATTTCTTGACATATCTAAATATAATATATATTTATATATTTTTTAAATACATAGGTACATTGATACATAATATATTTAACGTTGGTTAAGATTTTAATATAATTTATTATTTCGTTTGCGATTGCTCATTATCATTTTTCGATACTAATTTATAATCATATTACCTTTTCGTTTTTTTTTTCTTAATCTGTATTTATGTCTTGATTCAATTGGAAAATAAAGATATCTTAACAAAATACTTATCTTATTTAACCTGTATTTTTAATAATATTTATATATCGTTTACTTTGGTTTTTTTGTTACCTACCTTACTAGAACTAGAAATAAAAAACAACAAAATTGGGCCATTACAATGTATACAATCGCTTTTGTAAACTTCCAAGACATCTTGAAAAGTAGAAACATCACTTGCAACATTTAAATTTCAAAATACCGTATTCCGTCAAACGGGTACTGATTGCCAGCGAGGGCCCTCGTAAGCAGACTGCGTGTCTGCCCTCCTCTTTAACGGTCTGGGCACGTGTGAACCCCAATTGACGGGAGTGTAGTGCTGTTTCGTATCTTAGTCTCTGTATGTATAAATATAGATAGGGTATGTTATATGTTTTTTTTGTTAGGTTCACGCTGTATCCGTATATGGCAGAGTAGGCAGAGGGAACCTAGTGTCATTTCGTTCCCCACAATTATTGATGAACGAAACTCAACGTCCTGCTTTTTCTCGTTACTAGATCAAGGAAATTAAAATAATTCATTCCTTCGAATGGGAACCAAATCCACCACCGTTGCGTTTACAGTCAAATGCATAGCGGGATTTGGACACGCAGTTTACTTGGTTTTCATGTGTGGTTCCTAAAAAGTCAAAAGTGTATTTATAGCTCAAAACAAATAAATAATATCCTTTATATTGCAGTGTGAAACATAAACATGAGCCTTTTGTATAACTAATTAATTATGTATTCAGAACAATCACAGACGCGTGGCGTGACAATGGCACTTTTAAACGGCAGTGACACTTTTATCGGCCGTAATAATTTGAACCCCTTTCAATAAAATGAACCATTGGTGTATGTTTTTACAGTAAACCCTATACAAATGAGGGCCCTCGTGTCCAGACATTGTCTACTCTTGTCGTTATTACTCAAAGCACGTGTGAACTCGACTGGAGTGCGCTATAAAGTGACAGCTTTATACAAATGTTGCCGCCAAAAATGAGGAAAAATGTGGAGTGTTTTAGGGAGTGTCAACATTGAGATAATTTTTTTTTTTTTACGGCGTGAGAAACATTGTTGTGGAGTGCTTTAGACTTTAGTGAACACTGTTCACGATGCGATGGTTAAAATAATATGAAGGTGCACATTATTATACGTACAAGCATAAATGTTAAACAGCACGAGCAAGACCATATGGAATATTTCTATCTATTATCATATACTTATTTCAGTACATTAAAAGAGTATGTTATTATCAATTTAATTATACATAATAGTATTGGCACTAGTTGGCATTTTATTAACTTTATATATTTTATAAGTTTATAAGAAGTTATATAAGAAGTACTGTTAAAAATCACTAGCAACACTGTATAGAATTATTCAATTTCCTTTTGCGTAACTTTTATTTTAAGACCTATAAACAATGTTATTCTCAATTCAATTATAGCTAATAATTAATTACACATTGAATTATATAGTATATGGATAAATACATTACACTACTGGAACATAAATCAATAACTTTTTTTTAGGTTATTTTTAAAGTAGGCAGAGGAAACCTCCGTTCCCATTGAGCCATTTCCGTTCTTTCTCAGTGCTTTGGGTGTTTAGTGGCGGAACTTAGAGCTGTGCTTTTCTTCGAGCGAGGAAGTAAATATATTAGATATTTTATGCCCCGAGTGGAGATTGAATCCAAATCCGTCCGCCTGACACGTTTGCCCGGTTGTGTCTCTGCGCCATGATGTATGACTCAATAAAAAAAAAGATGATTTTATCTATATTATATTATTATTTTTATTTCTATATTATTATTATTTTGGATTAAAATTATTATTATTATTTCTGATTAAATTAATAAGCTTACAAGGTCGATTGAAAGAAATAATAAGAGCTATTAAAGTTATGTCAATTTTATTTGTTCCTATATAATTTATCACTTCGCCCATGTACCTACAAGCCTCGGGCGGCACTTTCAAGCAAGGTCTTGAACGGTTAAACCTAAAATTATTTTAAATGTTCACATATGATAAATGGTGTATGTAGAATGCTACAAATACTTGAAATATTTCATAATTTTTTTCTTTCTATATATCGAAAGTTAATTTAAGTAGGGCGTATATATTAAAATGATTTATTTCTTGGCTCACTGAGAATTGGCTGTTTGGGGCGATTTATATCGAATTGAGTTTTAATTTAACTTATAAATCTTTACATAGTATAACTATCAAAATCTTTTACCCCACAGATATACGCGTAAATCATTTATTTAATGCGGCTTTCCATTGCGAGACAAAGTGAATATATTTTTGTGAACTTACCCGCCAAAATGGGAATCGGATGTCCACTGAAAGCGTCGACGAAACCATTCATATTAAATTTTATTTTAGCTTCACGCTGTATTCCGCATAGAGATACATCGTGAAGATATGTAGAGGGAACCTCAGACACTTCCCACAGAGAGGGAATCGAACCACAATTGTCGGGTTTACAGTCGCACGCTTGTGCCTGCTGCTACATCATGACGGCCTCAAATATACTGATTACTAGCGAAATTAGTCTTTAATAAGATAAATATATGACTCATATTAAGTGTAAAATAAACTATTTTTGTTTTTTATTTCTCGTAGTAATGAAATAATTTTGCCTAACAAATAACCGTATAGGAGACGGTAATAGTATTTGTCTGGTGTTAAAAATGAAGAATTATGACTAATTGTTCAAACAAATGTAGATTGAGGACGAGGTGTGGTCGAGTTGTATAATGACGTAAACTTAGACTAAGGAGTGGTAATTTGAGTATTTATATTGTTTCATTCACATATTGTCCTTGTTGTGATAGAAAATGATTTTTCTTGTATTTTTCTTTTTGGATAGCGTTCTAATAAGCTATATGCAACAGAATTTTCAATTCTGTATCAGGAACATGTTAGAGAGATAGTGGAGATGATTTTAAAAAAAAGTCATTTCGTTCGTTTGTTCGTTATAGTTGTTAAATAAAGCCTGCGTGTTTCAATGGAAATAACTAAAAGGTAAAACGTTATACACAATATAATGACCCATTCTAAGTGTCCTATAATGACCCATTCTAAGAGGTAACTGTGAGTATTAAAACTATTAGTGTGATGTGACAGGTCCCCTCGATGAAAAAGCTATAAAACACAAAAAGCATTTTTCTATAATAAAAAAGCAGTTCCTGTGAACAACACGCTCAACCAAACGAACCAACAAACTAAAGCTTTATAATATTAAAATTATGTAAGTAAGCTCTTCACTCTCAGTACATACCTACTGTGCTCGATATTATACAATCAGCTGTCCTGTTTTTTATACAGCCTAATAATACATTCATCGTATGCTAATATCAATTATATCGTTTGATATTTATGTCAGTTTATCAATCAAACGGTTATTTGAGCTGGGCGTGCCTAAATGATAATTCGATAGTTTTTGCCGCCATTCATGCTCCGACGCTTCCGTGTGCTTTTTTTTCTCGTCTCTATTTGTTAATATTGTCGAGGACAAAAAAAACATATAAATATGTGACTTTTAATATTTATTTATGTATCCGTAGGTCAAAATGTTTTTGAAATTTTACGGCATTTGGGTTATAGTTTAAAGTAATTTCAAGTTTTAATAAGTGAGTTAAAAACGGCAAGGAGTGTCCTCCCTAACGTCGGATGGATGTATTTAAAAGACTAGAAGAACCCTTCCAAAAGTAACTTCTTGTGTTTAATAATACAACTGGTCTTCTCGAATGTTCGGGTTGGTCGATTGTGGTAGTTGATCACTTCGATTGTGGTGCAGTGACAGTAGGTTCCCTAATATCCTTATTGCCTTCTCTTCTCGATAGAAAATAGTCATTTTGAATTGGTTTTCCACTATATCAGTCTAGGAAGCTTCATTTGCGAATGAAGCTTCCTAGAATGATATAGTGAACTGATAGCGTTGATAGCGTCTTCCTCGTCATCAGATTAATAGGTGCGTCCCTTAGTAAGTCGTGCTAATGCAACAACAGCATGTAACATGCTGTTGTGCAGAGAGCTCTTGATGATCTAATGTGGGTGATTACTACCGATTCCTATGTAGATCCCTGAGATTTATTTATGGTCAAGGTGCTAGTTTTCTCCTCTTTCTGTTTTCCTTATAAGGATCCGCTTTTGCTTGTGTATGAGACAAGTACAGAGTTATGGGTATCTGTTAGGATGGAAGCAACGAACATGTACCGCGATCACCTGAGGGAACGACGACTATTGGACATCTATGATCTCACTAGCTCTTGACTGATGGCCGTCACGCGGTTTGGACTCATATAGTGCATTCGGAAGAGGTTAAATCTGTCGATGAAAAAAAACTTTTTTCTTTAGATAATCTATTTATTGGGGAACATGCTTTACTTAGCGTAGGTACGCTAAGTAAGGCATGTTCCCCATTCGTATAGGTATACGCTATATGTATATACATATTTTTAGTTATTCGCTTTAATTTAACACGCTGTATCTGAGGTCAGAGCTACCTTGGTCACTTAGATTAGCGTTTATACTGTTTTTCTCTTAATTTAAATATATATTTAGCTGTTGTATTTTTTTTTATATTTTGTATGTTATTTTTCTGTATTATCTGATAATTATTTAGTTGTCATAACATCCGATATGGTCATATAACATAAACATAATTGTCACTTTGTAAATTTATATAAAGGTATTTGGCCGCATTCCTAAACACATTTTAATATTTTCAAGTATAAACGGTGCGTTCAATAATTCTAGTAATATTCATATTTTCTCGCAAAAACCGTAATTTAGGTTAAAATTGATAGTTACACGTTAATTTGCTAATTATTTAGTGGCACCCGCCGGCCGGACGACATTCCTCACGCGGATAAGGCTAATATTTATCATTACTATAGTATAGTGGATAATTATATATTGGGGCGTGCTTATTTTTTTAGAGAAAACCTGCGCACGCGACTTACTGCAAATATCGTATGTAAATGCCTACTTATTTTTATGTCTTAGTGTTTTTTTTTTACTTTTTAACCGACTTCTGTAAAAGGAGGAGGTATCGATTGTTTTTTTATGTTTGTTACCTCAGAATTTTGATGATTCTTTTTTTATTTGAAAGTTGGTGCTTTTTTTGGTCCAGTTCTGACAAAGTTATCCACAAGACAATAAGAATAACACATAAATGTTAAATTTACATAGGTGCTTGAAGTTGTTTTTTTTTTCTTTTTGTTAAAAATTATACTCATTCATATATAACACAAATAATTAAATGAAGTCTAATTTCGTTAACCAAATATATCGCTTATAATTGAAATAAAGACCCGTGGTCATCGTGCCGCAGCGGGACAGTGTTTCTCTGTGTGTGCAACTCACTTAAGCAACAATGTATTAAAAATTGAGCGGATCCATGGATACATCTAGAAACAAATTGGACGTCAGTATCCTCGCCTCTCTCCGCTGACTTGAAAAATATCTCTTAATTCACTCGTAGTAACCACACCGAAGAGTCAATAGTTTAATATTTTATTATAAAATCAAATAAATCAGTTTCGCGCTGTATCCCGCACATAGCAGGGTAGTGCCGAATTCTGGAGGCATTGCGTGTTGAATGGCAGAACTCAACGCCGCGCTTTGCCTCGACACCAGAGCGATGAAATGGAAATATAAATTTAAGTAAACATTTCATCTTCTCGAGTGGGTATCGAACCCACAACCAGTCACACCTCGTGCCGCTGCGCCACGACTGGCCTCAAAATTTATTATAGTTTTATAGAAATTTGAAGCCATTACATCGGTCTTCAAAATGGTGTCAAATAAACTAATCAAAATCATTATAAATATTGAATTATAATTTAAACGCTGCCGCTAATTGGTCCAACACGCGTATCTCCTTAATATGTTTTCCCTCCACTCTACACAAGAGTGCACTTAACAAAGTGCCATTGCTTGCTAACCCATAGCCGATGCATATTTAACATAGGTATTCTCAGAGGAAACGACGCAAAGAAAGCGGGACGAACATGGCGGCGTCGTTTGTTTTGTTTTTTTTTTATTTTTTTTTTAAATAATTAGGTAGGTGGAGTAGGACATTGTTTTTAGTGTCAATTGTAATTAGGAATGAGAGTAGTGTGTGTAGTTTTTTTGTTTTTGTTTTATTATACGTTGTACCGTAAAACCGACTGGTTGTGGGCTCAATCCCCACTCAAGGAAATTAAATATTTACTTACATTTATATTTTTATTTCTTCGCTCTGGTATCGAGGCAAAGCGCGGCGTTGAATTCTGCCACTCAACACGCAATGCCTTCAGAACTCGGTAGAAAGTGGGCAACGGAGTGTGCTACCACTAGGATCCCTTTGCCTACCCTGCTGTGTGCGGGATACAGCGTAAAGCTGATTTTAACAATATAGTTGTTAAGTAATATGGTATTAAATTGTTCACAACAGTGATTGGTTATCGCGCGTTCTAAATAAAAGTTGCATGACCAAGGAACGCTTCCGTTGGATTTCCTTGTTCGTAATTGCGAATAATGTAATAGTTTACGGAATTTGTTTGTTTTTTTTTTTACGTCTATTTGTGAGGTTTGTTTGATCTGTTAAATATTACCATTTTGTGTAATTTACGTAATAATTTTTTAGAAATGTTATTTGTGTATAAATAAATTATAATTTTGTAACAATATTTTTTTTTTAATAAAATATGTAGTAGGTAAATAGTGAAAGAAAAGCGAAGTGTTGAGTTCCGCCACTCAATAAGCAATGCCTCAAGATTTAGGCGGAAACTGGGGAACGGAATGTATTAACACTAGGTTCCCAGGTTTCCTCTGTCTACTATACTATGTGCGGGATACAACGTGAAGCTTAAAAAAAATTAAAGAGTTCTCCGCTTTCCGCCCAAATTATCCCCGAATAGAAATCACTATCAGACGCTGTCCCACTGAGCCACGATGTCTTGTTTCTAGTTAGTAAACTAATATCTATTACATTATATTTAACGATACATTTGAACCATTATTTGAATTTGAACCGAAACCGCAATGCACAAATTCAAATACATCTCAAAGGCACCGTCAAAATACATTAAACTGATGGTACCATGACCATATCAGCGCAACAATTTAAAAAATGGCGACAATTTTTTTGTGTTTTTTACCAACTGTCTGGCCGAAACCGGTATAAGACATTCTCATGTAATCGGTTACGCGGAATGGTGGAGTTACGGAGCGTCTTCGCGAAAACGTTATAAATAGTAACGCAGTGGTTATTTAATCACAACAGGTTTATTGTATGACTAATATTCGTGAAAGTTTATTTTATAGTCCTTAAACTGATAAAATTCTCAAATTCTTTTGTTGTTGTCGTTGTTGTTTGTGCATAAATAATTGTTTTTTATTATGGTTTTGTAATATAAAATATTGTATAGTCTTTCGATTGGTCTTATTAAAGTTTGTTGGGTGTGTTAATTGGTATTTGATTAGTGTTTTTTTTATTAATTAATTTTTTTTTGTCTTATTTACTCTTTTTACTATTTAATTGAGTTGTCGACTTCGTTTAAGTAGTTGTTAAGCAAATAAGCTGTAGGTTATACCTTATTGTGAATATTGCTTACTTTAAATCATTATAGCCCATTCATCTTTATTTTATTTTTTTTAAATTATCATTATATACAAAGAATCGGGTATATTGTAATTTAAATTAATATTTTCACAGCACCATTTTGTTGATTTAAAATAGTAACAATTTCGTATAGAAAATGTGCTTGTATTTTTAATAAAAATCAACATCAGTATACAAGCCAATCGCGGCGCTGAGGCACCAACGAGTGCACAATAGGTCGTGGGTTCGATTCGCACTCGAGGAAATGAAGTATTTAATATTTTCATTTCTTTGCTCTGGTGTCGTGGCCTAAGTCTTTTAATGGAGTGGAATGGAGTGTCAAAACATTAGGTTCCGAAGTTAGGGTAAAAAAATATATAAAAAAAAAATAAAGCACTTATATACAATGTGTTATCAGTCAAGTATCTCAATTAACACTATAATTATATTCAGATGTGAAATAATGTTTATATTGACGGAAATGAATATGATATGTTGTCAATAAAACTTATTCCGCATGAATAGGCTGTTATAAAAACAAACAGTGTTGGTACATGTATGCGTGTTGAGTATTGGCCGTTTTGATTATTATGTACTTGTATGTGAAATCGATCAGTCGTGGCGCAGGGGCACAAAGTGTGTCTGTAAAATCGACTGGTTGTGGGATCGATCCCCACTCGAGGAAGTGAAATATTTATTTTACGTTTATATTTTAATTTTTTCGCTCTGGTGTTGAAACAAAGCGCGGTGTTGAGTTCTGCCACTCAAAACGCAATGCCCCGAAACTCGACGGAAAGTGGGGAAAGGAGTGTCTTAACAGGTTCCCACTGTCTACCCTGCTGTGTGCGGGGTACAGCGTGACACTGATTTTTTTTATTATTATGTTTTAAAAAGCTTCACGCGACTAGTAAAAAAAAAGAAAACAAGCGTTCAGAGACTCCGTTACTCACTTTCCGTACAATTTTGTGAGATATTGTGTGTTAAGTGGTGGAACCCAACGCCACGATTTGTCTATTATTATTGGTTTCTCACATTTGATACTGATTAGCGGAGTTAATGCACTATGTTCAAAAATAAATCAGCATGGAACCTACTGGGAACCTAGTGTTAATTGTTATTATTTAGGTATCTACTAAATAACAAGGGTAATTGAGATTTAGTCATTGTTGTTTATATTGCAAGTATACATATATACGAATGAACAATCAAACGGACACCTACACAGTCAGCACTTCGAGTGCTATATAGAAAGTTTGAGTTGACCTCTTAACACAATTATAATCAGAATATTCGACAGGTTGTTCCATCGGCTCGAGTATCTTGAGATATCGGTAATGGTCTATTCTTGTACGTACTTAAGGTGCGTTTTTGTTAAATTTTATATTTTGTATAAGTTTATATATATAACCTTGAGTTAAACATAATATTATGTACCTTCTATCCGTTTACCTTTGAAGTTTCTAAATGAGCCTAGAAAAAAGTAAAAAATGCAAATATAGTTTTATAGCTTTATCTCTAGGTATATATAATAAGACAGTAAAAATATTTTGTCTGTACATTTAGTAATATTGACTGAAATGGATAGAGGGAAACTTAAAAAGAATAATAGAAAGCAAAAAGATTTTTTTTTAATTTCTTGTCTGTCTGTCTGTCTGTCTGTCGACATATTTCTGTCCGCATTTTTCTCTGAAAGTACTGAACCGATTTACTTGAAAATTTCACCCATTGCTTTGTTTTAACTCAACTTAAGTACTAAAGTTTGGTTCATCAAAATCGGTTCATTAAAAAAAAAGTTATCGTCATTTGAATGAACTCAAGGCATTAGCTTGCCTGCGTATATTATATAGCAATCGCGCTGGTATGACCCTGGCTAAAGAATGACGTTCGAAACGTCTGAGTTATATGACTGTTGATAAAAATATATATTTTTGAAGCACTATTATATAATATTTTATACAATAAAGTAAACAAAATTGAATTGTTAGTGGAGATTACACTTTCATAAATCATAACAGTTAAGTTTAAGTCGTAATTAATTCAACACAGAGATAAAGAACGATCTTGAAAGAAATATCAAGTAAATACAAAGATTTTTTGGTTGGTTCGTTCATATAATATATGTAACTAATTAAAAAAGTGTACAGGAGTTAATATGGAATTATCACAGTTATTTTACAAAGAATATTATGAATCCTTCAAAACAATAATTTAACATTTAAGGCTGTTTCTGAATGAGTAAATTAAATTATTCACTGACATCAGCACATTAACAGAGTATATTATATAGGTAAAAAGAACATAAAGTTACAAAAATATATAAGTGTAATAAATAATTAGCTTTATGTATATTTTATAAATATCAAATATCAACAATGGTCGTATTTTTTTATTTAAAACAATCAAAAAATCTTTGACGATAATGTCGTAAAAAAAACATATTAGAAGTCATAATAGTTGTCAATCAATTAAATCATGCATTTTAAATCAATAATCATGTATTTTAAACGGGCGAAGCCGTGGGCGAGCCGCTAGTGTAACATAAATAACATTCGATTAATACATAGATAGGCAACATAGATTTACCTATGTCGAGTTCAAATGTGTTTTTTTTACTATAATTAAAAAAGTTATAAAGTAGCAAATAAACAAATAGAAACGGTAACATTGATTATATTATGTTATTAATTACGTATAAAATTAACCCACCCGTATATATTATCCAAAAAAATATCAAGAAAATTTTATTATATGATTAGAAATCTTTAAGACGACGTGAGCCATTATCGGCATTTCTATGGTCTATGGAATCCATACAATTATAAATAGTTTTGTCTAATGAATCAATCAATTCACGCTGTATCCCGCACACAGCATTGTAGGCAGAGGGAACCTAGTAAAGACACACCGTTCCCCACTTTCTGTCGGATTCTGGAGGCATTGCGTGTTGAGTGGCAGAACTCAACGCCGCGCTTTGCCTTAAAACCAGAGCGAAGAAATGGAAACATAAATTTAAGTATTTCATCTACTCGAGTGAGTGGGGATCGAACCCACAACCAGTTGGTTTTACAGTCACAGTTTTTACAGCCAGTTTTGGTTTAACAGACTGTCCTCAAACTACGGAATCCATACAATTATATTAATAATTAATTATAAATATAACTATTTTAGCCTAATCTGTAGAATTAATTATAATCTAATATGAAATAGTCAAACCTGTGTTCAAGCAAGCGCAGCCCGCCATACAACGTACTTCCAATCGGATTACACGTGAACTATAGCAATATTCAAATTCTATGTAAATGGAACAATTTAACAAATTAGTTACAACAGCTTAGCTGGAAGGCTGTATGTGATTAGTGAAACAGGCATGTTATTATGAATTTGATTGAAATGTATGAACTGATTGGAATTAAACTAACACATAATGTAAGAGGATGTTGGGAATGGGAAAATCGCAATCCGTTAAACCGTTTTCAAAAATTACCAAACTATTGTTTTATCTCCTAATTCTTAAGGCTTCGCCCGCTTAAAATACATGAATATTGATTTAATAAGCAGAATTGATTGACAACTATAACAACTTCTAATATGATTTTTTTACGACATTATCGTCAAAGAATTTTTGATTGTTTTAAATAAAAAAATACCACCATTGTTGATATTTGATATTTATAAAATATACATAAAGCTAATTATTTATTACACTTATATATTTTTGTAACTTTGTTCTTTTTACCTATATAATATACTCTGTTAAATGTGCTGATGTCAGTGAATAATTTAATTTACTCATTCAGAAACAGCCTTAAATGTTAAATTATTGATTTGAAGGATTCATAATATTCTTTATAAAATAACTGTAATAATTGCATATTAACTCCTGTACAGTTTTTAAATTAGTTACATATATTATATGAACGAACCAACCAAAAAATCTTTGTATTTACTTGATATTTCTTTCAA
>JAATLQ010037527.1:15674-56438 GCA_013421005.1 Heliconius erato x Heliconius himera | reverse complement strand
TAGCTTATATTCATATGGTCAACTACTGATGCTAAATACGGTCAACTACTAATTTTTTCAGATTTTTATTGGTCAACTACTGGAGCAAAAACTTAAATTGGTTCAAATTTTTTTGAAGTGTGTATGTTTTGTTCAATTGAAAAACTTATTAGCAAAACTTAATCTGAAGGGTATGATGATTTCTTTTAAGTACCCACTGAAGTTCTAAAATTTAAATGTGTGTGGTCAATAAAAAAACAATTCAATCAAGGTCAATTACTGATGCCTCTACCCTAAGTCTTAAAGAAAAAAGAATATATTGTAAAGTAGCTTGAAACGTTCATACTTTAATCAACACTATATCGTTTATGAATTCTTATTTTGAAATAAATAGGTTACATATACTATGTATAATTAATGTTTAAAAGTCACATATCCAATTGTGTTAGCGATATATATTAGACTATCTGTGAAATATGCATAGTATTTCTTGTTACATCCTGCCTCACTCAGACCAAAGACCTGAAATAAAAGAAAAATACTGATTTTAATTTCTTATCCTAGATTTTTGTAATATTAATTTTCTTACTAACAAATCAAGTATAATAAAGAACTAATTATCTACGCCCATCTTATATAAGAACAAACATTATAGTTAAGTAAATATTTTTATTTCTTTTTACTCTGTATCCTGCTTGTAGCAGGGTGGGCAGAGGGAGCCTAATGTTAAGACACTTTCCGCCAAATTACTTTCTCCGCATTCTGGACACATAGCGTATTTGACATCAGAGGGAAGAAAATATTATCATATACATTTCATTTCCTTGTTCTTCGTTTACAGTCACACGCTTGTGCCCCTGAGCCACGACTGGCCGTTTGCAAATTTATAGATTGTCTATATGATTGAGCTGAAAATAGGGTTTCGAGTTTTCAATCCACCATCCATGTGTAGTTAACTATATTTCAATCAAGTATGCAGTCTGACGGGGTTTTTTATTTAGGTTTATAATTAAATCCATTGCCATACATGCTAGATTTTAACCGACTTAAGTACTGTAATTTGACTGACGTTACGTTGCCGTACGGCGTGGTCGACGAGTTGTGGCCGCTCGAAAGTTAGGTTTTCTGAACTTATGCACAGTAGGAAAAAAAATTCTTAACTCAAATCTATATAATTAAATCAGCTTCACGCTGTATGCCGCAGACGCTGTAGGCAGAGAGAACCTAGTGTTAAGACACTCCGTTCCCCATTTACTAGAGGCATTGCGTGTTGAGTGCTCGACACTAGAATGAGGAAATGAAAATATAGATGTAAATAAATATTTCATTCCCTCGAGTAGGGATCGAACCCACAACTAGCCCAATTTACAGTCAATTTTGTGGCCCTGCGCCTTGACAGGCCTCTTAATTAAAATCAAATCTGCCCAGCCCATATTCTTCAGGGCGACCACGACTCGTCTTTCGAGAAAAAATTACCTCTCTTTCATACGGCTCCCATTTCAGCACCTTCAATATCTCTGAGCAAAATCAGTGCTTTCTTTATATATTTTCACAAAGTCTGGTCACATTCAACCTGAAAATCATGTAATATAATAAATTGAAATATAATGTATATGATATAATACAATAAAATTATATTTATAATTTTAAACAACAAAAAAAATATTAATTTAAATATTTTAAAATATATTGAGCTGTTTCACTATATTATTGTCGCTACATTTATTTAAACCTATTTTGTTTTATAATAAATATATTGGTTATCATGTACCTATTTCTCTTATACTATTAAGTATGTTAATTTTTCAAGTCCAATATCACACTTGTTTCTCATTTTGTCTCATATTAAGCTAAGACATGTCTTAATATAATATAGAAAGCAATATACCATATAAAGTACTACATCACTTATTACAGCCGTAGAGCATGACCTTATATTTATTTATGTAATTGAAAAACCATGTTTTCTATTTGGTATTTGTTTGTATATATATATTTCTCGTTACATTTCACCTACTACAAAGCCGAAGTCGTAAATTAGGTTAAAATACTAAAAAATAAATGAGTAAATAATGATTACCTGTCATTCATCAATAATTATAATCTCCAACCTGTAGTTAAAACTACTCTCGTTAATCGTTACTGGTGCTGCTCACGTGAAGTTTTAGGTCTATGACCTTTCTCCCAATTTAGAATAATGCATTTTAGTAAGTCAATAACAAAAAAAATTATATCTTATAATATAACTGTTTATATTGTTTCAAAAATGTTAAATTTACCTGTATTTTATTTGTACTATCAACATTTATAAAGTACTATATATCAGTTATTCACTTTTATTTTAATATATGTTTTAATTACTAAACAATATTTAACAATTAAAACATTTAATATTTATTCGTTATTGTATCTTAAAGAAGTTTTCTTTTATCTAGTGCTGTCAACATAAAATTATTGGTCATCATTAATTGTATAATAGGTATGTATACTAAAGTAATTTACCATCTATTTAGTTTAATGTCTTATAAAAATATTCTGAAATCAGTAAATAAATTGCACACAGTTTCTCTTTTATAATTTTATTACGAATTCTCCTTAATTTCTAGACATGGTATCTTGCTCGTACCATCTGTTACACATATGTTAATACAAAATGTATATATTATAAATCCCATTCAATATATTGACTTGTAAATGAAACAAATTTAAAAAGTTGAATTCATAGAAATCCTACTATTATAATTATAAAATATGTGATTTTATCAATAACATTGTCTTCTTTCTAATGTCAATTTTAATTAAAAATGTTAAATTCAACCCTAATTACGACATATGACAAAATAAATAAACCATTGCATCCGTTAATGCTTCAGAAAATTGATCCAGCTACTAACATATAGTGTTGCATATAGATGGTTCATACTTTTTCTTAGTCAAACATCACCAACTGCCTGTAATACAAACAATAACAAAAACATTGATGCCTTACCCAATATTGGTCTAAAAAGCTTCAAATAATTATTTTAAACAAAGCTTTGTTGGACATATCGTGGTTAGTATATTGATATTATGCATTTTAATAATTTCACTGATATGCTTATAATTAAGTATGTTGCAATGTTTTAAATTGTATATTAATAAATAATATTTCATATTCTTTTTATTATACAGATATGTAATTGAGTTATTTATGCTCACTACTATTACTACTGAAGTAAATATTTGATTGAATATCAATAGATACTAATGTAACCCATAATTCTCAAAGTAAGACATTTAATTAATATAAATGAGATTGTTTATAGTACATTATTGCTTGTACCATTCGCAAATTGCAATTATTATTACTCGAAATCTGGCTAATTTTAACCATCTTAACATTTGTAACATCCATTTGTAGCAGCTACAGCTACTACTAACTTATATGGTAATATATACAGGTTATTTGTTTTTTTGTGCAATAATTTGTCTTTCCTGAAAATTTCTAATTTTATTACTTTTGTCTATTTTATATATATAGTGGATATAAATTATTTAACATTTTATGACTATGTAGCATTGATAGACTACAGAGGAGTATTATTATATTGTATATATTTAGCATTATTCTTCACATGTTCATTTTGTACCTACTTGATATATAGACAATTGTCTTAGCATTAAATATTTTGTGATTTTTCTATTTGTTATATATTAATAACTGTAAGTAATAACATGTCTTTGTTATTATTCCAATAAATTAAGTATTATATTTAGACAGAACTGTCACTTAATAAATAATAGAAACAGACATTTAATGTAATATCATAAACTTGTATTACATAATCCTACAGATTAAAAAGAGATCCTACCAACTTAAACTAACCAATAATTTACCTATATGACAGACCGATGGCCTTGCTGTATCACAGGAGCAGCAACATATTATCTGTGGTACTTACCATATGTGTTATTGTACTGCGACTGAGGCTGCTGATAAGTGTTGTAACAAGGTTGTGAATAGGAATCGTAGGCAGGCGCTGCGCCGCGATATTCTGGTCCAGCTGATCCATAGCCGGCGTCACCAGCCCCACCAGGATTGCTATTGAATATTTTTTTATATAAATAAGTCACTTAACTTATTAAACAAAAAAAGTCACTTTATTGAAATCATATTTATAGTAATTTTTGTGAAATGTTTTTAATTAAATAATTTTAATGTTTTTTTTAAAAATTTATGATATTAGTTGTTACATATGTTATTGTTTGAAAAAATATTGCACTACAAATACCATTACAATTGCATTATAATATTTATGTACATAATATAAGTAACAATTTAATAAGTAAAAAAGGATAACCTTAATTTTTAAATGTACTTAAAAACATAGTAATAATAATAAAAAATACAATAATATTACCTATAGCTTTCATTTTCATAGCCTTGTTGACTTCCAGTGGAATATCCATAGTTGGATCCATATCCACCAGAGTTGTAGCCAGAACTGGGTTGAGCTGGAGCTTGTGATGAGTAATTGCTTTGATATGCACTAGAAAAATAAACATATTGTAAAAGGAGCCAACAAATTATTATAGATAATAAAATGTTATAATTACTCAGAATATTGAATATCTGCATCTAAGTATCAGACGGCAATTCCTATCATGTCATTATTTTCATCATTCTAATAAAAAAAATATATATATATGTGTATACTTTTTTACTCCTTAGTTAATTACCTTGATGTGTTGTATGATTGAGATGGATATGGTTCTGGCACAGGTTGTTCATAGGGCTGATATCCAGTATGCCTAAAAAGAGAGTTTGCAATTAAAACAAAATCTTATGATTTCTTAAATGTATAAATGATTAAAATAATTCAGTATAATATGAAGCGTCATGTATGTATCAGACGGCACATTCCTATCGTGTTACAGGATCATCATTTTGATTGCATTTATAATAAACTTTTTTATTAAATTATAAGTATTATTTATTAAGTTTTAACATAAGTAGTTGTGATACAAAAACACAAGCATAAGTTCTAAAAAACTTACGATGGTGGTCCATATCCATTAGCTGCTGGTGGATTATGTGGTGGTGCAGATGCTTGATAGCCTGTTGGTGGTGGTGGGCGACCTCCACCTCCTCCTCGTGGACCTTCAAACCTGCACAATAAAACTTACAAATTACTCTCTACTCAGTACCATAAAACTATATAAAAAGAAATATATGTGAAATACATCAAAGAAAAAAAAGAAGATAAATATGTAGCAGGAGAAAAGATATAAGTATCTTAGTTTCTTAGATGCTTTACTAGCTGTAATGACAGAAATATAAAGGCTTTGCATCCACACATACAAGTTTCAATTAATATTAACACTAAAATATTTTTCTATACATAGAAAAGACTAGATAGTAATATTTACCTTCCCCGTTTTGGGGGTCCCCCAGGACCACCATGTGGGGGGCCACCACCCCTTTTGTATGCACCACCTTGTGGTGCTCCACTTACTGGATGCGGTACTGGCGCTGCTCTTGTTGGAATATTAGGTCCAGGAGCTTGCACAGGTGGACCATGCATTCCTGGTCCTGGATGGGGTCCAGGACCACCAGGTGGTCCACTTGGCGGTCCATGTCCACCTCTTCCTCCCCTGCCTAAGTTGTAAGAAAATATTATTTTATTAATTTTATTTGAATTTGAAACATATTATGTTGTCAATAGTTCAATTCAGTAGATCATTTTAAAGCTACTAATTGCCTGGACAATGTTATTTTTTAATTACTTTATCATTTAATTAATATTTATATGTAATTGCTAGGTTCAAAATCATGCTATAACAGTAAACTCAAATTTTAAAAACTTTTGATGTTTTCTTAATAAACATTTTTCTTTCCTAAGTGTGGAATTAAAAAATGCTAAAACTGCAATTCAAAAAAGTAAAAAAATACTTAAGAGCAGCAGAAAATTATAGAAATCTCCTTACAGAGATGCTAACAATATAAATAAGTTGTAATAAGTGTATAAGAATTTTGACATAGCTAGCTGAGAATGTATGGCTTAGTTGGTCAGAGCAGTTAGACACTTTCCAGAGAGGTGCAGGTTTAAATCCCGCTACTTCCAAATTTTTATGTTTCCTAATAAGTATTTTTCTTTTTAAGCGTAGAACACTTTAAAAATGTAAAAAAATAAGTAATTTTAAAATTAGATTATTTAAAAAATACCCTAATGTCCTTTATATTGTGATAACTGAATCACAATGTCTAAAGTAAAGAGATATTATACATGTAATGGTTCATTAAGACTGTAACATCTTTACTTATTTATTTTTGTGTAACATTACTGTCCTTGTCTGATTCAATAAAGTTTGACTTTGAGTTCTATCACTGGAGCACAAAATCTGTTTTAAATTTTGCAATACCAAAAATTTATAGAAAAGAAAGAAGAAAAAATATTTTATTACATATAATTAAACATATTAACATTCTCTCACCTTATTATGTCATAAAAGTAGCAGAAAAAGAACAAAGTGTAATAATATTATCTTTTGAAGAAAAGGAAAATAATATTTACCTCTCATAGGCATTCCGCGTCCACCTCGGTCACTTCGTGGTCCAAAGTCTCCTCTTCCTCTACCACCTCTTCCTCTCATTCCACCAGGACCACCTCTATTGTTATTAAACCCTCCTCCTGCACAATAATAGTTAAATTCATTACAATAATACAGTGACAATAGAACACAATCAGTATTTTTATACAAAAATCTGCCACGACTGACCTCTATCAATTTTTATACAGTGAGTATTAATATCAAGTTTATTTTGGTATTTTTAAAGTATACAAACATAATTCTATATGAAATCTTCATATGGGGAGTTAGAGGTTATAGTATATATGTAGTATAATTGTAAGCCAATATCTAAAAAAGAACTACAAGAAGTTAATTAGAAAACAAAGATATTAAGCATATTTTGTAGAGGACCTCGAGATTCAATAGTAGGGACAGGATGAGGGCCGGGCCCTTGTGGCCCTGGTGGAAATCGTCCTCCTCTGTCGCCGCCACCTCCACGCATTGGAAGCCCACGGAAACCTCCTCGAGGGCCCCCACGTGGTAATCCACCGCCCCTAGGTGGTCCACCTCGACCACGCATCACTGGTCCACCCCTAAAAAAATTACAATAGAAATATAACCTCTCCATTCATAGCATATAATGTCACTCTTCAAATATTGCGAATAATATTATTATAATAGTATTCATTACTTAAATATTATCCAACAAAAAAGAATAATAGGAAAAGTTTAAGTAGCACATTACCTTCCACGCATATCAAAACCTCCACGACCGCGAGGACCCGGGCCGCCGCGTCCTCCGCGAAAGCCCCGGTTCGGACCATCCATATTTAGTCTTACGAATTATTCACGTTTAATTCTAGCAATTATTAAACAAATTTAATTGTTTCCATTTGTTCCTAATGAATATTATAAAAGGTAAGACTAGCTAGAAATATAGCGTTAACTTTGTGATCAAAATGGCGGGAGCGAATGCGTTTATAGTTCAGTCACTTGGAGGCGTTGGAAGCGCCAACGCCAAGGCCCAAAAATCAAAACCTCACGCAGGAAATAGAACAGAACCACAGACTATATGATGCGTGCGACATCGTATGATAGGGATGTCAGAAGCGAGAAAAAAAATCGATATATGGATATTTATTAAAATATCAATATGTATGTCGATATAACATTTAGAAAATATCGATATATTCATTATTGACTCATTTTTAAAATATTTTACGAATGAACGAAGCTATGTTGTGCAAAATTTTGCAAAATATTCTGTTTTGTCCGCATACGCTGGGTCCGATTAGTCAAAGTTCAATCTGTGTGTGAGAATTTCAAAATGTTCCACAACTTAACTATATGAAACATACTTTGACCATTTACTCAAAAACTACAATTATAATTATCACCAAACTATTTCGCTGGGATCACCGTGTCGTCCACAACGTTCCTGCAAAATTTCAGAGCTGTTTAAATCTACAGTCGGTCTAGGAGGAGTAACATTACAACGAAACACACTTTTGACCAGTATGATAGAACAATAGAGTATTTAGCTAAATATATACTACAAATAGTCATTTTCATATAAAATATATAAAAATCTCAATAAAAATTAAAATATATTTATCAGTATTCCTCTATATAAAGTCAGAATTCTTCTTAACTAATGGTATATAAACTATTAGTAAGTTAAAATTTTTACCGCCAAATATCATGATCCTATAATTCAGTTCCCGATATATTTACTTTATTTCTGCTCGTGCCTATTATTTAGAGGTTTTGTATTTTAGTGACTTTTACATGAGTAAATATTTCTATAATTTTTGATATTGGATATTTTGTATCAATTGGATAAAAACATATCGGCTAAAAATGTCTATGTATACTTAAAAATGTCGATATATCGATATTTTCTCAACAAATCTGATCGTATGATGTAACATCGATATTTTCATAGACATCAAACCATGACAATAGTACGAAAAAAAATTCAATAAAAATATTTCGAATTATTATTGAAAGAACTAATATTTGTCATAATGTACAAGCATATTTTTAGTAGCTTATTTAACAAGACTTCTTTTTTTAATAATCTTTTTTAGCTTCTTGGCTTTTTTAAGCTTAACAATCCTACATAATATTATCATTATTTGGCGCCATGAGTAATGAATCCGTATAGATTGATGAATAACGTTGCTAAAATATTTTTAATTCGATGGTTGTCTGAAAGCCTGGCCACACACTTACAATAATATTGTCAATTAAGCACAGATTGTCAATAAAATTGCGTGTGTGCGGCCGATTTTCAATATTATTGTAGTTTTCTAGAAATATGCCGTGTTTTTGCCACGACAATATTCGATATTCCCTTCGAGGGAGGCAGGATTATTGTCAATATTATTGTAGTGTATAGGTGCGCTGCAATATTTTAGTTAAAAAAATACAGGAGTCGAACGCTTTTTATTCAAGATGGACGAAGAAAATAGTGTAAATAGCTAAACTAATCTTGATATTACTATTCCCAAGGAAAAACAATATTTAATAGAGTTTATTAATACATTAGCACTTATCCAAAGCTTTAGGATACATCTATTAAAGCATATCATGATAAAATAATAAATATTTTGCGTTAAAAAAGTTTCTTGATATACAAAAAATATATATGATTTTTTTAAATCATCGTTAGTAAAATTAGCTTTACGATATATGCCTCTGGCTTAGGATATTATTTAAATAATTACCTTAATAAAGCGACTAATATTCTTCACCATGGTATTAAGCAGTGGTTCGTTGGTAATAATAATTTTGCCACGTTCCCCATTTTCCACCGAAATCTCAAATGGCGGAACTCAACGCTGCGCGACCACTTCTACTCTCCTAGACACCAGAGCGAAGAAATGAAAATATTAAATATTTAATTTCCTCGAGCGGGAACAGAACCCAAAACCTGTCGCCTCAGACTTCCGTTAGTTGTAGTTCATTAATAATATCGAAATGATAAACTCAGTTTTTTTTTGTCATATAAATTTCCAATTTCTTGTAAGTAAGCTAAATATAATAAATAAAGTATCGGTTTTTTCTTTTTATCCATTTTAGACTTAACACTGCGTCAGATTGTACTGCGAAATATTGTCAATAATATTGTGTAGTAAGCGGGGCTATGTATTGAACAATATTATTTTTCCGTGGTAGTAGTAATATCAACATTATTTTCGCTATTTATACTGTTTTCGTCGTCCATTTTGAATATAAAGCAGTAGCGTTCTTTTAAATATTTTTTAAACTCAAATATTGCAGCGCGCCTGTACTCAACAATAGCATTGACAATAATCCTGCTTTCGCCCCGATATTGTCGTGGCAAAAACAAAATTTCTCGAAATCTACAATAATATTGAAAATCGCACAAACGTAATATACATAACATGTGACAATAAAAAAAAGTAAGCAGGTTACTTTATTGACAATATTATTGTACGTGTGTGACCAGGCATAAAGAGAATTGACAGTGTCATAATTGTTGTCTGACTGTATTCTACCAATTGTCTACCATGGAGGATCCTTCCAAGGTTTTAAAATATCTTATTTCAGTAGAAAAACTAGCTGAGGAAATATTAAATGACAAAAAGGAAATTATAATGTTAGATAAAAGAAGAAATCAAAATAGAGAAGCCCTAAGGGAACTAGTCAAATCGTCCGTAGCCAACTGTTGGGTGACAGTTGGTTCAACCTTAGTAAAACATAATTTAAACGCTACAAAATCTTTATTAGAGGCAGATCAAAAGCAAATAAGTATAGATATAAATAAACTTCGTAGTAATCTAAAAATAAAAGTTAATAATTTAAGAGATATAGAAATGCAACCACCTGTTCCAGGCTTGATGTTAGTCCCAATATCTGATAAAGAAACGGAAGGGTTGTCAAGAGCTGGATTATTTTCTGTATAATTTGAATATATTTTTGATTTGATTATTGTTATTTTTATATTCCATGTGAGCTTAGTTTAGTACATTCAGTTTATTTTTTAAATTTATAACAAAACATTATATATACACATTGAAAGGTCAACTATATATATTTAAGAGAACAATGAAATGTGTATTTAAGGAAAAAGCTATTCCGCAGCTATCCCTGCCAGCTCTTATGAGGGCTTCAACATTCCATCTGCTGCATGCACTTCGGGAGAGCACTGATAGGGTGTCCCCCTAAGACGATGCACACCATTGCATCTTAACTGATGTGTCAAGTGGCTATAAGTGCGGCATTGTTGACCACCACCCAATGGTGGGAGGTGTAGGACAGAGCTAAAAAGAGATATATAGAAGAAAAGCAGAGGGATGGAAGAGAAGATGAATGAATTACTAAATGTGAAGCATGACAGAGATTTTGATGTTGCATTAGACTGAGACCAAGTATATGATGTGATGCATGACAGATTTTGATGTTACTTGTTTGACAGACCAAGTGTCCAGTCCAGTTAATGGCATTTCTTGTTCTGTTAATGAATATTTAAAAGGTGCAATGTTAGACATAGTTATATTGGTATATCCTAAGAATGTGTAATGTTAATGTATAAGTAAATAAATAAATAGATAGGAAGGGCAATGGCATGACTTATTTACTGGGCGGTCAGCCAGCTGTGCTGGCGTACCAGTGAGCAAGAGAGGGCTGTCAAGATGTAGATGTGTTATTGTCCTCTTGATTGGTTTTGCAACCGGAGGCAACTGGAATCCAGTTTGGGTTTGTTTTAAGTTGGGAATAACAAGAGTATTGTTTGTTAGCAGTGTATGTGCCAGTATCTTCAGCTCCATTAGGCAAACTCGAGAAGTTTTGGGAATGTCGGAGAAATTGTAGGTAGTGTTTTATGCTGTAGTTTTGTTGTTGAACACATTGATCTCAGTAACTATGGATCTGACATTCCTTCGAATGTGGTCATACGCATACAATTTATTTGTATATATACTATATAACACCACTGAGTTATTTCCATCATGAGGTAGAAGCTGTAAGCAAATGCTTGTTGTATATAAAAATGGTGATAAATTTTTTAAACCTTTAAAAAGATATTTATTACTGCTTATTCTCGAGACAGTTAAATTTTACTGTGGCTATAATGTAGCAGCCTCAAACTAACTTTTTACTGCTTGTGTACAATTCGACCCGAGGCCCAACATGAGCTTCACATGGCCTATAGCACGGCACATACCTTAATTGGTTCAATCCTTTCATATTTCATCGCTTCACCTCTTGTAAAAGTAACACATAAATCATATTTTGTGCTGTATTAAAAGTTATAAAAAATAGACATATTACTATACAGTAATAAAAAACATGTATGAGTCACAGAGCAAAGAAAAAGAAACATGGTGACAAAAATGGTATTGATAAGATACAAATAACACATCAAGCGAGAGTAAAAAGAATGAAACTGCAATACTCCGGTGTTAGAAGTTGTATCAATTTGTTTATTGATCAACTTTTTTATTTACTCTGCTTTTGGGGATAACTTACAAAAATGCTAAAGCCTAGTAGACAGTAACATTTCTTAATATGCAAATTTATATCTTTAAAAATATTGTTACCAAAATGATTATTTATTATTTTCAACAAAATGTATTGTAACAAAAATGTTTTAGACAATCTGTCTTATATAAGATATTGCTTAAAACTAGGTTACCTATGCTGAATTATATGTTTGGAAAACTCGCCTTTTAAAAAAACCAAATGTCGGTTTCAAAGAATGAATCAACTATTATATTTTGTGATTTATTGGGCTAAGGTATTTCAAATAAAAAGACATTAAATATATAATTTTCAATATGCACAGTTACATCTTTATACATGTAAATAATATAGTACATAACAAATAAATAATAAATAGTACCAAATTTAAGGATTTATCCATTAATAAAATTATTGCAGTTTGAATGTGATAATTATCATATACAGTGATTCCACTAAGTGCCAATTTCTTAAGTGAATCTTATAGAATGAAGAGTAATTTACAGTGACTAAATATTATTTGTAAGTTCACTGATCGTTAATCATAAAAAATTATACGTCATTGATATTGTTTCAGTAAACATAATAACACCAATATTTACGAATCATCAGTTATCACCCATCTAGCTTAACATTATAAACAATAAAATATGGCATAATACGAGTTGATAGTTAGATTTGAATTATATTTTCATACAGAAATTAACACCAGCAACATAAAACCTAAGCATTTTTATTAACTTACTTAAGAATAATCGTCAATATCAAAACATTTAATCTATAGGTTATTGCTTAATAATATATATTCCTTAGTAGCTTGTATTGAAATTACAGTATTCAGTACAAAATGCCACATTTGTTAAAAGATAAGTTTCTCAAATGCGAAAATGTAAATTGTAATAATTTGTGGTTTGTCTTTTGAGCATATAATCTGTCATTATCACAAGTCTTTGAATTTCGAATGGCCAAAGCACATGGTTGAATTTTGTCTCAGAATAAAATACTGGCATGTCAATGGCATCGCATCACATAAGCTGAACGTCCTCGGCGTCAGCAGCGTCCTGCCACTACCAATTGGCCATCCCCGGCTTGTTTAAAGTCATAAAGTATATTTGACAAGATGAACCACCTTTGGCAGATGAGAAGAATACTTTGTCATTGCGCTCACATAAAAATTTCAGCCGTTGGGCTTTTTTGTGCATAAAAACGCCGTCGAGATGTCCACTTTCAACGGAGCGTATTTCAATGGCTTTATTGCCCCATCCCATTATTTGTCCTGTACCTATATATGCGACAGATGTAGGCATCTCACCCCACTAAAACAAAAAATAAATAAATCAGCTTCATACTTTATCCTGCACACAACAGGGTAGGTAGAGGGAACCTAGTGTTAAGACAACTGTTTCCCACTTTCTGTCGAATTCTGGAGGCATTGCGTGTTGAGTGGCAGAAGTCAACGCCGCGCTTTGCCTCGACACCAGAGCAAAGAAATGAAAATATAAATTTAAATAAATATTTCGTCTCCTCGAGTGGGGATCGAAACCACAACCAGTTCGTTTTAAAGTCACAGTATGTGCACAAAGAGTGTGTTTTTTTTAACAAAAAAAAAAATGTAAAATAACTCTCAACAAACGAATTGAAAGATCAAAAAATATTAAAGTGGGCTAAGAAGTGTATTAACGCTGCGTTCTCTCTGTCTACCCTATACTGCATAATAAAATTGAAGAAGCGTATATTGCACATAAAATTTAATATTCGTAGGTAATAGTCTCATGCATAATACTTATATGAAAACGTATAAAAATTTGGCAGTAGCGGGACTCGAACCCGCGCCTCCTGGAAACCGACCAGGTGCTCTGACCACTAAGCGTTCAAATTTTTATATGTTTTCCAAATAGGTATTTTTCTTTCTTAAGTGTGGATTTATTTTAAAGATTTTTAAAGTGTTCACTTTAAAAATGTTTAAAATAAGTCTTATGCATAGTTTTGTACATTGTGTTTGCCATACATTTATTGTCTGAAGTATTTGCTTATGTGTAGCCTGTGACATTAAACTTTAACTTAATCAGTGTTTCAAAATAGACAATATTTACTATATCAACACTATATTTAATGTTAGAAAAAATAAATATAACTCTACCTGCAATACAATATTTTTGCTGACTCTTCCATAGGTGTTGACATAAACACCTTCGTTATCATAGCATAATAATAGCTGCACTCCATTAGAATTTGGCAGTGGTACAATACAGTGTGGAACAATAGCTCCTTGGGTCTGAAAAACAAATAATAAATTAAATAAATCAGCTTCACGCTGTATCCCGCACACATCAGGATAGACAGAGGGAACATACTGTTAAGACACTCCGTTCCCCAGTTTCTGCCGAATTTTGGAGGCATTGCGTGTTGAGTGGCAGAACTCAACGCCGCGCTTTGCCTCGACACCAGAGCAAAGAAACGGAAATATAAATGTAAGTAAATATTTCATCTTCTCGGGTGGGGATCGAACCCACAACCAGTCGGTTTTACAGTCACACTTTGTGCACCTGCGCCACGACTGGCCTCATTAAAAAATAATATATTAATTATAAATATACCAATATTTGAAATTGAAGGATGATAACAGCAAAGTAATTTATAATTGAAAATGTTTTTCTGAATCTGACTGAATGTAGTCTTTGTTTAATTCTAATATGCAAGCTATATGAGTGTAGTTTCATCTAAATCCGTTCAGTAGTTTTTGGTTGTGTGTAAAACTAACATACATCCATTATGCTAACAAAATAATATTAGTTTTCATTAATTTCACAATTGTGATATTAGAAGGATTGTAATTTGTTAATAAAATAAAATAATTTAAAACAGAAAATAAATACATAAAGTGGAGGCTCGGACGCAAATTTAACAAATCAAAATATTTACTTACATGTTTTGGAATATAAATATCATATACACTGGCAGTATCAAGATCAACAGCATGGAAACCATCTGCAGATCCATAGATTACTTTCAGTCTTGTCCCTTCTTCTATAGTCAAATCAACTAGCAAAGGTCTGAAAATAAAAATTAATGAATGAATAATAAAAAAAATATGTAACAAATATAGAACATTTATTTTTTTGATCCGCTCCGCTGCGCCACGACTGGCCTTATTTTTTATATTCCATAAAAAAATATTATTTACCTATGCTGTAAATCCCCAAAACTTTTGAAGGCCATAAATTTGTGATATGGTTTTGGAGCCCAAGCATAAATTTCGATAGAATCCTTAAGAGCGATAACCAAAAACTTGATACGCTCATACTTGACTATACGAAAATGAACAGCACCCTGTAATTCTCCTACATTTATCCAACCGTTTCTCCTTTCTACTTGCTAAAAATTAAATAACAAATTAGTCAACAATTTATAAATCTCATTGATTTAACATTGATTTCATTACTTACGTCACTTAAACCATCTGTCCGTAATATCTTAGACTTTAACCAGCTCAGATAATATACTCGTACGCGATTCTTTTTACCCGAAACAGTTATAAGTATATTTTGTCCCTCTAACACTTCCATTTGTTGGAAGCGGCGTCTTGAGATCAATTGATAAACTTTGCCTTGGCCAGAACGATCCAGCAGCATCAAACCATTTTCAGTTCCAATAAGGAGATTCACACCTAAGAATTAATAAACAATATTTAACAATATAATAGGATTTTTATTCTATTCAAATGTTGTTATAATTTAATTATTATAATTTATTCTTTTAGTACTCAGAGACAATATGTGTCTATAGAAAACGGATATTAAATCATTTTCTATTATCTAATATGCATAAAATAATAAGTGTTAATTATTAACTATTATGTGTGAAGAATAATAACCTTTTCACTTTAGGGTGGGTGCTACAGTACAAATTATATTCTACTAAGATATAAAATGGTAATAGTTCTTACATTACAACTGTTCAATGCTGCTTATAATATTTGAAAAAGGAAAGTATGCAGATTATTTATTACAAGAAATTTTAGTGTAAACTCACCCCAAAGAGCCGCGCACAATATTTCCGAGTTGAACCTCTTTTTGTATTTACGTATCTCGGGCGTGTCGGAGGAGAGGTCGTGGCCGGTGGGCGTGACGTTGACGTTGACGTGGCTCTCGCGGCGCGACGCGTTGCCGGAGCCGCCCGTGCCGCTGCCCGTGGAGCCCGCGCCGAACCCGAACGTGAGGAACGAGCGCTGCTTCTGTTGCAAGGGGAGGAACTGTTGCGACAGCTGCGACCCCACCGACGAGTTGGACGGGGACTGCTGCAGCGGGGGCAGCGGCGACGCCGGCCCCGCCACGAACGACTTGGACGGCGTCGACTGCGCCGAGGAGGGAGGGGGGTGGTGGTGGTGGGGCGCGGGGGTGGAGGGCGTGCCTCCTGCGATCGCTTGCCTATACTGGAAGGAAATATACTACTTTAAAATTTATATACCGTTTGTTTTGTCTTTTCACGTGTAATATACAATCATACATACGACGCTGAAGACCTCAGCATCATATCATTAAGGGTCTTTGTTAGTTAATAATAAAAATCCATCTCCCATGTATTAGTTTACATTTCGAACATGATAGGAAAGTTATTTGCGATGCTATTATCTACAAAAATAATTTTGCGCAATTGTTTTTTGTCATACAATAAATTTTTGACAATTAGTGCATCATGCACTGACAGATGGAGTATAATGTTGATAGAATAATTATGTAATATACGTTTCAAGTTGAGTAAAGGTAAAAATAATTTATTCTTTTTATGCTATACAAATTTTGAAGTTACATTTTTCATTAAACAAGTCACGTTATGTACACTAACATTTCTTCTTAATTTTACAAATACTTGGGGTTTTTATTATGAACAAGAACAAATCAGAATTTCTTCTAAATTAATGATCTTATACCAGTACCCATTATACCGGCTCTTGCGGTTACAAAGCTGGCAATTTTTTTTTTGGAACTACCATCAAGGCCTGAATTATGATTCAGCGGATGAATATACATGGAAGCTGTCTAGAGAGCATACATAGAGAAGAAGTGATTTGTGTATAAACATTCTATGATATGCTATATGGAAGCATTCTCGTTGCGATATTCGTACTTACGTAGTGATAACAGCAGTCTGCAAACCGGTCGCGGACCGTAGCTCCATGGTGTTTGCATGATTGACAACCATTATCACATTAATACTATATACTAAAAGCTTGGCACCACATGTTGCGATAACGGGAGCTCCTAATGTATACATCTCTGTATTACGGGTTATTTAAATAAATTATAAAATGTCAAAATATATGAAATTCTCTTTAAATGTCGTGAAAAATATTCAGCTATGAATGTTATTTTATTTAAAATATTTAACACACACTACGTACAGACATGAATATGTATATATATATTTATGTTTTATTTGGCAATGTAAGTAAATAAGTAGCCGATGTTTTTAATGTTAAATTAGGAGCCCCAAGTTATAAATATCTAGTGGCGTAGTAGAACAACACTTGAACATTAAGCACAGATTTAGTGAAATGTGTAATATCAGTACGTAAATCGTAAAATTTAATATATAACTGCAATATTTAATATATTAATATAATATGAAGTCTGCTAATATGAAGTGAGCTTATGCTTATAATTTTCAATAGCTATTATTTAACTTTTAAGACATTACTAGGGTACTTGACGTCTTTAATTTAAAGTAATTACACATATATTTACTGAAATAACTAATATAATGTAAAAACTATAATTATATTATTAATATTGTAATCCATAATATTGAATACATTTCTTAGACTCTTGCAATATTAAGTTACTTTACACATTACATTTGAATATATATATTTTATATAAACTATATATATTCTCTTGGTGTAAACGAAAAGATGTCAAATGCCCTTTAGGTGTGGCGTGTGGCGTACGTACCTCCTCGCTGGTGGACTTGTCGTGGCGCGGCGGCGTGGTGGGCTGCCCCGCCTGGCTCAGCAGGTCGGGCAGCACCGAGCTGGTGCGCGACCCGCTGCCCTCGTTGTTGCTTGGTCGCCCCTAAACGTTACATTTCATCATCTTACCAAAATATTGAGTATAAGGTACGGAGTATGGACCATATTATCTATGTAGTATACGAAATAACATTCTATATATAAAAAAAAAACAACATTTGAATATACATATTTTGTCCGAGTAAAGCATGCAACAAAATATATTTTTTTGACGTCGTTGAATGTATACAACAAAATCTTCATAATTGTACGCTAGATATTTTCAAATATTATCGATCAATAATAAAAATAAGATAGACAAATAAACAAAAACAAATAATGTCAATGGTTTTTTGCATTCCATCCTTCCATTCCAAAGACCTTATTGCGCCTTATTACTTATATGGTTATAAGACCTTAGAAGACCATACTTCTATATAAAATATAAAAGCGACACATTGATTGTAGTTTGGAACAAACGATACGTGGCTTCGTTTATTTGAATTTGACTACAACTATATTTCTTGAGCTAATTCGAGTTTTATTTAAGTCATATCATTTAAAAAAAAATACTATTTTATTGTGAATTTTGCAGTGCTGTTAATTTAACAATTAATTTCAACTTTCTGATAAAATTTTTGTTACTTGTTGACTAGAAGCTTGATTTTTTCTGTGCTTCAAGGGACCATAGGCCTAAATAATAAATATAAATAAATTTCAGATCGATACCTCCACGCGATCTCGAGATAAATGGTTATATCTTTAACCTTATGTAAAATGGAATTCTGTATATATTCAAACAAGTATAAATGGACATATATTTTACTTGTATATATAAATATATTTTTTATTACTGGTTGATTAATAATATAAATAAAGTAACATCGACAAGTATTCTACAATCATAAGACCAGAAAATATTTATTATACTGTGAAATTTGTGTTCGTGTCTCATGTAGTTAATATACACAAAAATGTATTGTTTCATTAGACCAAACACGATAAAATAATTTTTTTGTATAATATCTAAACTATAAATAATGTTTTGTTAAATAATATGTGAATTTTTATGTTATATTTCCATGTAAATCCGACGCCGCGACAGCGGCTGTTAATAACAATGTTACAATATATACAGGTATCATTATTTAATTATCATTGAAATAATAATATCTATATCGTATCGTTTACGTTTTGTCAGCATAGGTGCTTTATACAATTTTGATAAAATACTTTTTATTAATCACCTTTTTTTTTTTGGTAACGTACTGTCAGAATTATATAATATTTTCGAGAAAAAAGAAGGCGGGCTCAGTGTGACGGCGTCGGTGTGCGCAGTTATTGGTTTACGTTGCGGCAGCTGGCATAGATAGCGTGACAAACACAAACACGGCATAAAACATGCAATGTAAAACACATTCACAAAACGGTCATTATGTTGAATGTTCTCCGCAGCTCCGGTGAGTCAGTCGTTAGCGATCATTCCCGCTATATGTTTGTTAAGTTTAAACAGTTTTGGCACAATCTATTATTGGTTCATCGCTGAGGATGGTTTGCATTTCGTGGCAGGAAGACGGTATTCGCTCAGACGAGTGTTAGTAGGTATGTTATTGTGAGTAAATGTTATTAGAGAGACTAGCTACTTCTACTTTATTGTTACTGTTATGCTTGATGACCTTGTTGGCTACATGAAATGTCTAATTTTATTCGAATATAATAATAATAATATGTATATATTATATATAATAAGTCACGCCAAAACGTAAGACGTGTGAGCAAATATTTCTACTATAATTCAACAAACAAAAATAATAATAATAAAAAATAAAAAATCAAACCATTCTATTCATAAATTAAATAAAAAAATAAATAAATATGCTTAGTTCAACGTATCCCACACGCTTTTGCTCTTGCACCATAGCCCCACACCCATAGCTACAAAATCACGTACAGGACGTCAAGAATACAAACAGCATCGGCAGGGTTAGTTCAATACAGCTATGTTAGACCAGCCAGCAGTAGATAATTAGAGCCCTCATACCAAACGTAAGTAAAAAGGTATTAATCAAACTATCCCGAGCAGTGAGGTATTACCTGGTCCTGCGCGATTACCGCTTCCTGCCCGCCCGGTATTAGGTCATTGTGCCGAATTAACTGAGAGCTTCTCCGGAATATGATGTCGGACTCAGTCTTCTCCCTGCGCGGCCTCACCACGTCGGGCGAGGCCTCGGCGCTGTCCTGCCGCAGCAGCACGGCCACGCTCTTCAGGGCGTCGGAGGGGTTGTTCGGGCTCTTCCTCTCTCTGCTCTTCGTGTCATGTCTTTGTGCCATTTTTAGACTGTCATTCATTTTGATGAAATCCGTTAAGATCGGCTCCCCCGACGCTTGAGATATTGTGGATTGCTTACGAGAGTTATTAAAGATTCCGCTGGATCTGAGTGGTTTGTTGACGCTGACTTGGTTATCGTGCTTCGGGTAGTATATGGCGGAGTGTCTGGTGCTGGAAAGTGGAAGCAGATCAGAGTTCTCTCGACGGAACCCTCTAAAGAATCTGCTCGGTCCATTGGGGTCCGCTTCCTGTTCTTTTTTATATTTGAGTATATCAGACAATTTGTCATGAGCTGACTTCTCAGCGGGTCTATGGAACAATTGCTTGTGGCGGGAAGGCGGTGTCGCGATCCCTTTGTACTTAGCCCACGCATCCTCCATTTCAATTCTCGACTGACGTTGGAGTTGCGCACGTTTTTGTTCGGCCTCTTTAGTAGTGTCTTGCTTCTCTTCTTTGATCTCAGCATTTTTCGATGGGAAAAATCTGGCAAAGTCCCAATCTTTGAGGAGGACGGCTTCGTCGATGTCTGATTGTCTTTTATCTTTTCCAGCCTCTCTCTGATATTTTTTAAATATGTTTAGTATAAAAGTGACACAAATGATAAATAAAAGATTAACAAATTAAAAACTTTTCGCTCACTAATCTTACTTTGGCGTGATATGTAAGTTCTCGAAATTTGAAATGCCTACTGTTGAATACTATATGCCTACTTTGGTACAAATTTAGTGGTGAGATTTATAGTTTTTCTTATGGATCAAGCGATTAATAGTTACAATTTTTTATATTATTAAACTTGTAATTACAACCATATCAAAATTATAATAACAAGTTTATCGATCGGTCCACGCTAACAAATAAAAAAATATATTAAAAAGCTTAGCAAGAGGGAGAATTCCTTTGCTCAAATAATTTTAATCTGAAGCGAACAGCTAAAACGCAACACCAAATTAAAAAAAAAAGTATTACACATATGTAGGCAGGGAGTGCTTACCCGCTTGACGAGCGTGCGGTCGGCGTGCGGGTCGAGCGCGTCGTCGTCGTCGGGCGTGGGCGGCAGCGGCCGCGTGGGCGCGCACCCGTCCTCCGACACCGCGCTCAGCCCCGGCCTATAGCAGAACTCGGGACTAACAGGCAAACCAAACAACGGGCCGAACCAAATACAAGCAAACAAAAGTAAAAGGGGAGAAAACACAAACATTGTTGTCATTAATTATACGTCAAAAATATTTAAAATCATGAAATAACTTATTCTATTCTTCTACACTCAAGCAACTATTACATTATGAATTATGGTGGTTGTTGTTTATTTATAGTTTCACTCTATATCCCGCATATAGGTAACACATCTTTCCTTCTATACGTGAAATTTTCTAATCACTGTATGTTAAGCAGCCAAAAACGACGGAAACCAAAGTCACGCTTTCTTTCATTACCAGAGCAAAAAAATGAAATAATTGATTGCCCCTAGTAGGATTGGAAGTGATTACCGCCACGTGTACTACACGTGGCGCACTCACAGCGGCTTGGGCGGGTCGCTGGCGAGCAGCGTGCCGTCGTTGCGCACGCGGCCGCCGCTCTCCTCCGCCTCGCTGTCGCTGTCGGACTCGTCGAACGTGGGCTCCGGCGCCGCCACTGGACCTGACGTGGATTAAATAAGCATAAGTTTGTTTTAACCGACTTCTGTAAGAAATAGGAAGTTATCAATTCGACTGTATTTTTTTTATGTTTGTTACCTCACACCTTTTGACTGGATGAACCGATTTTGATGATTTTTTGTTTATTTGAAAGTTATTGCTTTCCGTGTCGTCCCATTTATGACACCGACTTCAATTTTTTATTAAATTATTTTTGTTTGATAAAATTAAAGTACGTTTTATAAATCAAAATAAACCAAATAAATCAGTTTCACGCTGTATCCCGTACACAGCACGATAGGCAGAAGGTACCTAGTGTTAATACACTCCGCTCCCCACTTTCCGCCGAATTCTTGAGGCATTGCATGTTGAGTGATAGAACTCAACTCCTTTTTTTGCCTTGTTACCAGAGGAAAAAAGATATAAAATTTTCATTCCCCCGCGTGGCAATTAAAACCATAATCGTTGCTTCTAGTCACACGCTTGTGCGACTTCGTCACGACGACGTCAATCAGTATTATTGAGCATGTTATAAAGTATTTTTCCACACTAAGGAAAAAAATAGGAATAATCATTGGGTAGCGGATATTAGTAATTTTCGACTTAATAATAATAAAATCGTATGACTTAAGTTTCTTAACAAAATATGATATTTAAAAAATAAGTACATATACAGGGTGGAAGTGTCAGCACCACATTAAATGAAACCACAGTTTTAACTACTCTATAAAAGTCTAATATAATTCAGAAAAAAATAAATTCCCAAAAATGAAAAAGTTTTTTTTTCAAACAAAATAAATAATAAAATTGTCATTTTAAAACAAAACGCCATTTGTAAGGATGACGCACGCACACGTAAACCTATCAAAGGAACACCGCCGCACACGCCTCATTTCGAAATCGAGTCGTATGTATTGGCGATAAAGTTCAAAGTTGTTTAACCTTTAGTAGTATTTTTGTAGTAGTAAGGGTTTTTGTTATTGGGATCTATACGTAATCGCGTCACACGAAATACAGGTATGGATAAAAATCGTGAAACGAAAAAAAAATCCTACGTCCAAACTGTTCAGGCATCTTGATTAATTTCTTTGGGTCTAGGTTTGAAATATTTTACCCTATATGCTGTTTCCGTAAATGGAGCGCTGCCTCTTCCACCCTGTATATGTCATCATTAATTATAAAGGATAGATAATGTCAATAATGCAAACAATACAGCTCATATCTATATACATACTCATCAAACTAGTATAAAACTATATGATTTTTAATACATGCCATGAGGACTACACTTTAAACACCACCTGTACCGGAAGCCATTAAAAAAAAAACTTTTACTTTCACAGAAACAACGAAAAACATGGTTGCCAAAAATTGTAAAAACTCTTCAAGCCGTTGTGTGAGGTTGCTATCAACCTTTAGCATAGGTTGATAAATAAAAAAATGTTAAATCTAAATTAATAAACATGGCGGCGGCGACAGTTTAAAAGAATACAACAACAAATTAAAATGTCAACTCATTTGTTACTGTTTTCCAACAGTAATTCCACGATTTTAGTGCACATATATATATGTATATTATTCTCTAAATTACTAGTTAATACTACAGGTCACTTTATTAAATGTTTCTTTATTGATAATTATGACTTACCTTGACCATTGGTTGGTGCACGCGGCGGTCTGTTCGGAGGTTCGTTGCCCGAAACTACCCCAAGCTCGTTGAGCTGAGCAGCTAACTTATCCAAGTCCTGAAATTCATAAGTTAAACATTCAACATATCCAACCTAATAATAAATATACATAATAATAATAATTTAACAACAATAAAATGTACAAATTTGAGGGGTCACAACTCAACCTACCTCTGGCCTTCTCGGTGGAAGCTGCAGTCATTATATCGGATGTGCAAAGAAAAACAGCGTGACATGAAAACAAAAACATAAGCTAATAAAATAAAAACATCACGTGTACAATAAAAGGCGAAAAATCCATGCACTTAAATATTCTTATATTTTCTAGTACTTTTGGAAAATAAAAGAAATACAATAAACTTCGCACGGCAGTGTTGCCATATACTAGCAATAGCTGAGCTCGATATTGATTTATAAGATGTCTCTTTATCTCAGTTGGATATAACCCAAGCAATACTAGCAACAATTTAGTACTCTTTATTTGCATCTACTTATTTAGCACTACCATAAGAATGAAAAAAAATTATAAGTTATTAAAAAGTATGCTAACAACAGTTACGATCAAAAGAAAAAGTAACCATTAAAAAAAAAAATAATTACATATAGATTAATATATTATGTACCATGGGTTTAAAAATGTGATGTGATCCGCGTTGCGGGGGCTGCGGTCCGCCGGCCGGGGGAGTGCCGTTGTTGGAGCCCGAGCTGTTGGACGAGCCCGACGACTTTGGCGTTGGAGGAAGTGGCCTGTATATATAATGTTTATGTTTCATAAACATTACAATTTGCATATCTACTATGCCGCTAAGTTTCAATTTATTCAACTCTTTTTCAAGTACTTTTGAATCGTTGAATGAACATAAAGCTACCGAACAGATGTTCTTTTCAATATTTATTTTATTATAAGATATTATATTGCTATTTTTATATGTTTGTATTTCTATACTATAGTGGGGCAGTGGCGACGATTTTGTGATTCGAATCTTACACAGACGATGAATGATTTCCATTTTCTCACTCTGGTAAGACGAAGCGGTCTTTTAAGTTTCGCCTCTTAACATGTGTCGAAAAAAAGATGGAAAAGAGAAAACAGAGTGTTTTATTAATAAGTTTCCATTGCCTATTATGCTAAATACGTACGTACATTTTTATACCATTTAAAAGTGTCAAAAAATACAAAATAGACCTTTGTTTTATTTAGGTGGAAAAACAAATCAATTTTTATAATTCTGATAATATGCATATACTCAAAGGCTATTAGCAGGTTTACACTCAAAGCCGAGGAATTAGTAAATAATGTATACAATTACCTATATCTATTTGGCTGTTGTGCCTGTGGATCGGGCACCACAATCAGTCTTTGTGGAATGGACGGCCGCGCTGGCGGGCCAGGTTCTGTTGATATATTACAAATATTATATTATTACTTAGTATATATACATTATTTTTTACTTGTTAAACATGATAGTGTAAACTACACTATTTCTATAATAAACCTAAACAACGTTCAACTTCACAACCAATATATACGACTTGATTTCCTGAATAAGGCGTCTACGATGTTATCTCTTTGAAAAGTTAGTGTGTGCGCCATTCTTAACAAAGGGCGATTTATTTTTATAATTTTATTATTTGTTTGAATAAATAACTTTTTCATTTTGTCAAAATCTCTGTTGTTTGTATTGTATTAGGTGTTTATAGAGTAGTTAAAATTATGTATTCATTTAAAATGGTGATGACAAAAACACTCTGTATATTTGGAATTACTATAATACTATAATTAATCATATTCTGCATTTATATTATCAATATGAGATGAGTTAATATGAATTCTTAAATTACATTTAAATCTCCTTTATAAAGCAGTTTAACATTTCCCTTAACCATATAACTACATATATAAATAACTATAGATAATAATATATAAGTGTATGTTACCTGGTATTTCCTCACGTTCTTCGCGTTTGCTGTTACGTTTTGGCGGCGGCTGGGGCTGTTGTGCTTCAGCGGCAGCTCTAAAATTTGTTTTATTTAAGTTACATTTCACTATATTTTAAAATGAATATATGAGCTCAAATTAATTCACTATTCTCATCTTATTGCACAAATTAAGAAGATTTAATCGTATATTTCTGTGGGCAGTAACCTTGGGCACATAATGGTGTGTCAGGTGTCATACACAATTCTTATTCCAATTTGAGTAGTAAGTTGAAAGAAAATGTTTTGTTTTTGTATTCCACTATTATTATTAAAGTATTAATAAAATAATCATTACACGGACTTTGAAATTATATGATATATGGTCGATAAAATAAAGAACAAAAATCTCTTTCTAATTATCTCCATAACATTATGAATAAAATAAATGTAGAAGTGCTAACCTGCCCTCTTGTATTTGCTGGAAGTTCCTACGGAGCGTGTCGCCGCCCTGGTGCGCGGCGGCGTTGTGCACGATGGAGGAGGGCTCGCCGGCCACCGCGTTGTCCTCCTCCTCTCCCTCCGACCCTGAGTACTTGTAGTCTTCGCGCACCGAATTGTCCTGCTTTCTCTTCTTACATCTATCTATATGATCCTTTAGCTGTATCCTAACTTGCCTCTCTGTGGGCTGATCTCTGAAAATATTTTATTTATTTGTTTAATTTTGAGTATTATAAACATATACTAATATAAGAAAGAAATGAAGATAAGAACTTGATGTACTTTCATTAACAATAATTAAATAATATTTACTATTGCTCCTATAAACCGATATTCACCCACATATGTTTATATTAAAATATTAATAACAATTCAAAATTATGATTATTTACCTAATAAATGAATGTTTCAAGAGTTGTTCAGTATAAGGACGCTGATGATAGTCTTTTACAAGAACAGTCTCAATGAAACTATGAAATTTTTTTGCCCACTTCTTAGACTTTAAGCGAGGTGGTGGATTTCTGTAAAAAAAGATAAGACATTACATTTACATTTGGTTCCTCTTAATCAATGTAAAATTTGATAGCTATACATATATTTTTTTATATTAATATCTTAGTCTATGTTTAAAGAATTTTATACTGAATAGACCAAAACATTTTTTATATAACAAATACTTAATAATTAAAATATATGATCATTATATAAATGAAAGGTTAATAACAAATTGATATTAAGATTGAAAAACAAGATACCTTGGAATGAGGAAAAGAGCTCTCATAGGATGGAGATCGCAAAGAGGTGGTTGACTCTCGGCCATCTCGAGCGCAGTGATACCCAATGACCAAAGGTCAGAGCGATTATCGTACGTGGCCTCTGGGTTTTCATCGCAGGCAATTACTTCCGGCGCCATCCAGTACGGAGTACCGATAAATGTATTGCGCCTGCCAATAGTTCTGTCCAATTGCGCTGATACTCCAAAATCAACTGAGGTGAAAATGAAAACATTATATTTTTTAGATTCATGCTGTATTCCGCATATAGCAGAGTAGGCAGAGGGAACTCAGTGTTAAAGACACTTTGTTTTCCACTTGCCGCCTTGTATCATTTTGTCTTTCCATCTTAAATGTTTAGTATAATTTTCCTTGTAAGAAGAATTAATTAAAGATTTAATGACTATAATACTTATTTTTTTAACAGGTTTTTAAGGAAAATTTACCTACAAAAATATTTTTTTAGAAAAAAAAACCAAGTATAGATTTGGTAAAAATATATATTTTTTTATTTTTACACTATATCTCGCATTTAGCAAGTCAGGCAGAGTGAAGTCCTTATACTCAAAATGTTTCATTCTCTACTTATCCTAGTACTTGCGACAGTGTATTGCATGCATTTTGAGTTGTGGAAATCAACAAAATATCTTCCTAGAGTAAAGGAAGTGGGTATCAAACTCACAACCATCATATTTATAGTGAGACTGTATCACTGCACCATAATGGTTTTTAATTGTGAATTAAACAGGAAAATATGCCACACAATATGTGAGGCCAGTCATGGTGCAGGAGCACAAAGTGTGACTGTAAAACTGACTGATTGTGGGTTCAATCCCCAGTCGAGCAGATGAAATAATTACTTAAATTTATATTTCCATTTTTTCGTCCAACATGCAGTGCCTCCAGAATTCAGCAGAAAGTGGGGAACGGAGTGTCTTACCACTAGGTTCCTTCTGCCTACCCTGCTGTGGGCGGGTTACAGCATGAAGCTGATTTATATGCCACATTTGGTGTGCTATATGGTATAAACTTACTATTATATTATTATATACAACCAACTTATTAATTACTATTGACAATTTCTAGAGAGATATTTTGAATACCAGAAAATAAATGTCTCATAAATTTGTAGAAAAGAAATAATTTATATTAGTTTTTGTATTCTCTTGTTACTTACTTCTTCTCTATTCTACCAATATTTATTCATCATTTTTATAAAACTATATATAAATAATAGTGTAAATTACATACCAAGTTTAACTTCAGCATTGTCTGTCAAAAGTACATTTTGTCCTTTTATGTCACGGTGAATGACTTTGTTTGAATGCAAATAGCTAAGGCCTCTTAATATTTCTCTGCAAATATATGAAATCCATTCTTCTTTTAGAGATTGACCCTTAGTTGACTTTACCAAGTCTGTCACAGAACCTACAATAAATTATAAATGCAAATTTTAACAAGAAATGCAAAACTTTTTCAAAATAAAATATATTAGATTTGATAACACTAAATGAATTTTAATATATTTAACATATTTTTATGTAATTTGATCTACATTCATAGATTACATTATAAAAAATAAATATGCTGTATCCCTTCGCCACAACTGGCTTCATATTATAATAATAATAGTCCTTATTAGACCATAATAAAAACTGCTAGTCAAAAATGCTAGACAAATAGAAGTTTTCTGCATAGTAAATATAAATTTTACTTATAATTCAATAAAAATAATTAACATTTAAGGTTAACTGTTGTTCACTATGTGTTACTCAGACCTCTTGTCTCAGTTAAAGGTCATTAACCTGATGCTATAATTAAAAGCAATAAAAAGTGAACACACCCTTTATACACATTATCCTAAAAGCTTTGTAATTGTCTCTTGCTTAAATATCATCTTACTATATCTAAAGTGTTTCCATTTAAAAAAATATATATAAAATACATAATTTTTAAAATAAAAATTAAATTATAATTAGTTTAAAAATGAAATAAATGATATAAATGTTATTAAGATTATTATATTTATAATACATACCAGCACCACAATATTCCATCACCAGCCAAAGTTGATCATCCTTTCCAGGAGGGCTCTTTTTAATAAAAGCACCATAATAGGTAGCAATATTACGGTGGTTAGAATATTTTTTGAGGACATTAATTTCAAGTTTTATCTCTTCTTCCTCATCCTGTGTAACATCCATAACTTTGATGGCGGCAAGTTGTCCAGTTTTGGTGTGGCGTCCCTAAAATGACCATTATATGTTTTTATTGTACATATCAGTCTTTGTTTACTTTGTGAAGTATGTTATCTTAATAAAAACCCAATTGGCTAAGTGTTATGTTCAATAAACATGAATTTTGGTAAAGTACTCAGATGATTGTACTAAATAAATAGTCGCTAGATAGATTTAAATGTTTATTAGAATAAATTAAAAATTTTTTAAAACAAGATAGATTTGCAAGTATGACAAAAATAATTATTTTGATAGTATGAGGTTTTGAGACATTATAATATGGATATATAAATACCTTATATACTTGTCCATAGGTGCCGTTGCCCACAACTTCAATAAGTTCAAAAATTCCAGCAGGATCCTGGAAACAAGTATGTAACCAAAAGGTATAGATAAAAGCTAATTATAATCCTTATTGAACCCAAACTATGATTCACGCCCTGTGAGATCATTGCTCCCAAAGACTTAGTATTTTTTTATTTAATCATATGCTTTCACAATTATATTAAGGTACTCTAAAAAAATATAATGTTCAAAAATATACCTTTAATGCACTGAGGTCAATGTCGTCCAATGAACAATTTACAGACGGTGCCAGTTGATGCGCCATTTTGAGTATATTGTCACACACGAAGACAAAGCACAAGAACCTTACATCAATGTAAAAAAAGTAAATAAAGACCCTCAAATTACAACATCTGCACGTATTTAAATGGAATTTTATTTTTTCACGTAAAAATGATTTATTAAACACATTGTTTACAATTAAAACTACAGTAAATTACAGATACACAATTTATAAGCCGCACACACACCCGGCAGGGATGCCAGTTGAAACGACGTCCTACCATTTTTATCAAAGTTTCTACTATAGATTATAAAGTTTATATTAATAGATAATATATTTTTGCATTTCATGATTTCCATACGGTAAAATATTAATTATATCCACGTTATGTGCAAGTAATAAGTCATTTTTAATATTAGAAATATATATTTGACTGACTAATAAATATTAATAAAAATTTTGCGTAACTTATTACATTAACTTTTTTTTTTATTATTTGTACTTGTAATTACTTTTGTAATATTTATTTAGTTTTCAAAAAGGTAATCATTATTTTTGATACATTTAAATGATCTATGAACGATTTAACCGCTATTATTGCCGTTAATAAATTAAGTTACCGACAGAAGTACAAATATCACCCAAAACTTTGTTAGTGTGGATCTAATGATCGAAATGGTCTCGCTATCATATATAGTCATGCTATTTCATCTTCATTTATTTTAGCTCTAAATCTCAATGACAAAGGATAATAAATATTATCCTTTGTCATTGAGATTTAGAGCTACAAATTCTAAATATCTTGTTAAGTGGCGGAGATCAATGCCACGATTTGTCTTACCGGGGCGGGAAAATTTAAACAAATTTTAATATCTCACATCTATACTTATAATAATCTATAATATATCTGTACATCTGTATATAGATCTAAAGGGAGTTAACACAAATAACTCCATTTTTCAGTTATGCACACCATGAAAATCCTTAATTCATTATATCCATCGACTGATAAATAACATTTAAGCCTATTTAGGCTTAAATGTTACTTGGCCATTTGACGTTAATTGGCGCTGTATGCTACTTTTGTTCATAAGGCAAATCTTTGTCGCCCCCAACAAAATATAGATATTTAGAGTCTCAACTAGTATTGCATGAAAAATGGACATGCCCGTTGAAAACAAAAATAAATTATTTTGAATGTATCTATATCGTTGAAATTTGAAGCAGTATTTTAGTTACTTTGAGTTACCGTTTTACCGGGTAGTGTTGAGTAATACATTTTGAGTTGACCAGTATTGTTGGCAATGGGTTCTACGTACCCATTCTCAATTTGGCAAAGATGGCAGATACGAGATGGATGTGGAAAGGTGTATTGCTGTCGGTAACATGGTTAACGGAGCCTTATGCATTGCCCCTGCATTGATCAGACGGCGAAACGACACCGCAGCTGCGCATTTGGCCATACACAATGCAGTGTTGGTACCGACGCTGTTATACGGCAGCGAAACGTGGTTATTACAGAAGAAGAATGTAAGAAAGATGAATGCCGTGGAGATGCGATCTCTTCGTAGGATATACGAAGTCAGCTAAGGCAGCATTTTATCACTTCTTTTAGTTTAGCTAAACTATAAGAGTTCTTAATCAGGTGCTTCAGATCTTCAACTTTACTATTACGTTATTGATACAGATTTCACGACTTCTATATAACTTGATTTGTGGACTGGCAGATCCGCGTGGCGTATTGGATCGCCCTCGACGACCTATTTGAAGCGATTTGAGCGCCAACCTGCTCAAGGTTTACAATAGGAAAATATAAAAAAATAACCTAATCTAACTTTGTCTGTCAACACAAATTCAATATAAATGAATCAAAATTACGTAATGGATTTTTTGGTTAGGTTACATTTCTTCTTCATTGATTCTTTATAGATTAAATTTGAAAAATAATTATAACTGTAATATTATCTATATATATAAAAGGACTTGTGCTGACTGACTGAGGTAAGACGCACGCAGAGCCGTAACCGCTGATGGTAGAAACGTGAAATTTGGGCAGATGTTTATTTTCATATTCTGGACATCCACTAAGAAAGGATTTTAAAAAATTTTAACCCTAAAGGGATGAAATAGGGGCTGAAAGTTTGTATGGATTTTTTTTTTAATCTGTACCGATTTTTATAAAATTTGAAATTCAGACTCTTAAAAATATTTCATTGAACACGTGTTTCATGGTTTTTAAGAATTCACCCCCTAAGGGTTCAAATAAGGGGTTGAATGATTATATGGAAAAATCTTTAAATTGCCACCGATTTTTATAAAAATTTTAATTCAGGCTGTTAAAAATATTTTATTGAACACGTGTTTCGTGGTTTTTTTAGAATTCACTCCTAATAAGCGGGCGAAGCCGCGCGCGCCCTCTAGTCTATATATATAAAAGGACTTGTGCTGACTGACTGAGGTAAGACGCACGCAGAGCCGTAACCGCTGATGGTAGGAACGTGAAATTTGGGCAGATGTTTATTTTCATATTCTGGACATCCATTAAGAAGGGAATTTGAAAAATTTTAACCTTAAAGAGATGAAATAGGGGTTGAAAGTTTGTATGGATTTTTTTTTAATCTGTACTGATTTTTATAAAATTTGAAATTCAGACTCTTAAAAATATTTAATTGAACACGTGTTTCATGGTTTTTAAGAATCCACCCCCTAAGGGTTCAAATAAGGGGTTGAAAGTTTATATGGAAAAATCTTTAAATTGCCACCGATTTTTATAAAAAATTAAGTTCAGACTGTTAAAAATATTTTATTGAACACGTGTTTCGTAGTTTTTTTTAGAATTCACTCCTAATAAGCGGGCGAAGCCGCGCGCGCCCTCTAGTCTTTATATATAATGTCTCCGTACGCAACATATTTCCGTTGTGGCACAGTGGAACAGCGTATGACTGTAAACACGACGGTAGTGGGCTTGTAGGTTTTATTCTCATTTGGGAAATCATTTTTTGAATTTTATATCCTCGTTTTAACAGGTGTATTAATACTAAATTCTCTCTGCCTATCCTGCTATTTTCAGGATGGAGATGCAGCGTAAACTAAAATGAAGATATATAAAAATTTTATATTTTATGGAAATCATATTTTATGATATGATCAAAAATATTTGACCACTTTATTTAATGTCAGTTCATAAAAAGCTCAATGACATCTTGAAATTGTCAATTCTACGATTAAGACATTAAATCCTTCTACTATATTTCGACATTTTACTATATTTCGATATTCAATTCCTAAATTAAAACGCAATCAATCGCAATGCTAAACCGAACAAAAACAATAAGGATTTGCAGTCCGCACGCTGCCATGTCATGACCTCTGATCGGTCAACGCGCGTTACACACTTTCCTTCACCGCTCCTAGTGAAATGTAGCCTTATTATCAAATTGCCCCATAGTCATTAAGTAATATTCATAACGACCAGACAATGTCAGAAATAATGAAGTTTAGATAGTAATTAATCGGTTGGGCCGAAATAATTAGGCTATTATTCATAATGACCAGTAAATTATAAGCATTACCCTTTTTAATTATTAGTTTTATAAATATACAACATATTTTAGCGAAGTTGGCAATTGGGCATTCCCAATTACCTAGTAGGACTATAAATTTCAATGTCGTCTATTTGATAATAGATGGCGCAACATATTCATATTTTATGGATCAGATGGACGATTATTCTAAATATAATATTGTTTTTTTTTATGATAAATTTTTTTAATGATAAATGCCAATGTAATTGCTGAATGCCAATTTAATTTCATAAGAAATTTAATATACATATAAATAAATTTATTATCTGTATTCAGTGTACCTAGTAGTGATCTTTCTTCGGTATATTTAGTTTATTTAAATATGTTTCTGTTGCTCTGGCTGGCACCAACTTTAAGAATAACGGTTTGTAGATAGTAAATAAGTAGGTATATAATAAAGTAAGTTCGTCAATTGTTCTTGAGACATCAGTAATGTGAAGTAAATAAAATATTATTTTCAACTTTTTAGTTGTTTGTTTAAGTTTGCGCATATATTTGACAGTTTTCATGTCAAATTTTGTTTTATTTTTATTTTATCTGTTTTGTTATTTTTTATTTATGTTTACTGTTTGTTGTTGTTAGAAATATTACTTAAAGAGTAGATACTATTTTCATCAGTCATTGCTGGACGTACACTGAATGCCTATTTGAATGTATTAAACATTCAAATAGGCATTCATGTAAATGCGATCACATCTCATAACTATTTATAATTTATATAATTTGAACAAACCAAAAAACATAATAAGATCTTTGATATTCGCAATTATTACACATTTAAAATAAAACTATTTAACTTATATAATATAGTTTCATTTAAAACCAAAATATCTTCTACTATGTAAATTGTTTACGACATACTACATTTTTTATCCTGTCACGGTAGCTTATATCTACACTAGAACGAGGATATTACGGATGTACCCGTTCGGTTCGGAGATACGGATAAGTATAAAAAAATATAATATCAGCGTCAGATCAATATAAAATGATTTTAAATTATTCGTTAGTTTCGGTAACGTATATTAGATATTTGCTTAAGAATTTGTTACTGGCAACGTTTCCTTGAATGTTGAATGTTATAAATATTTATTGATATTTTTTTAGTAACAAGAAAAAATCTTATATATACAGTGGGTAAAAAAAGTATTTGCACACCTATCTTTTTTGAAGTTACTCCTACAGAAAAACAATAATTTCAGACTTCTTCGGACGACTGGACCTTGCTTTATTTTCAACACTTCCCGTTTCTTTTCGCTTTTTTATAATATAGTGCACTGTCGAATAATTTAACTTTAACGATAATTTCGACCTTTATTACGAGTTAAGTAATTTCTTCATGCGTCGATAACAACAATTCAAAATTTTTCGGCATGTTCGCTTTAAAAAAAAATCTGAACACTAAAAAAAGTCTCGATATTAGGATACATCTCCCGATGTTCGTGTGTATTCGAATGATGTTTACGTAAAGTGTCAAAATGTGGCGGGAAAAACATTGTCTCAAGGTAATAGTTGGTGTGCAAATACTTATTTGGCTTTAAAGTATGTGTTCTTACCATCTCATTTTTTTTCTTCTATTTTTGATTGAGTTTTATTAATCGATTCAAAATATATACAGATTAAGCTATTAAATACAATAGTTAACAAAAATCATTCGGTTATTTTGTACATGTAACGTATATCAAAAACAAGTGTTATTTAGAACGCTGGTATCTGAAATTATGGAGACATTTTATTTCAAAGAGAGACTTTATAACACCCTAGCACTGGATTTAAAAGGCTCAACAGAACTTTATAAATAATTATAAAGTGTTACTATACGAATACAAATAGTGAAGATGTCATTTTTATATTTAAATTCGCGAACAAATGAAAGGGCAAAAGAGCGAGTAGCAAGAGAGCCCTGTCGGGTTGGGCATGTTGTTCCTTCCGCAGGATGGAATTTTTGTCCGTCCGTTCGGTTGTCAAGATTATTTATCTCAAGATCACGTAGATTTCAACTTTTGGTTACAGCGTCCAAGTCAAAGAAAGAGTATTTTAAAACCAAACTTCAAAGTGAAACCTGAAAACAAAGTCTTGTATTAAAGAAACTCTTTCATAGGGTCATTGATTAACAATACAGGAGGATTGAAAAATAAAAGAAAACACAAATTGGCCAGTTTCACTCCACCATAAATTGTACATATTATATCCTAAACTGTTACTTAAAATGAAAAATCATGAAAGGAAACTAACAATCATAAATATTTATTGAAGATATCCATGATTTATATTTTTTCATTTTGACAATATGAAGTTTGTTTGTCGACTTTGAGAAAAAGATATGGTTTTAGGAACCTCAATGTGATTTTTAAGGTCCTATCTATGGCATCCCGCAATGCGAAAGGTAAATTTTTGTGTTTAAGTTCAATTCCATATATTGAACACAGCGGAGCTACTCTTAATATATTTTTTTTGTATAAAAATTGTAAATCAGCTTACAGAATACATCAACCAAGAAAGCTATGATATACATCCGTCCGTATCTATTGGTTTTTGGAGGTTTTTGTACTTGGATACAGAATCTTATTATTATATATTTCCAAATATTTATTGAAACACGACATACATTTATAATTATATAACTGTAAGTAAATTTATTTACCTAAATTATAAAAATAAATGATGCGCGTAGTATTAGGATTATTTTCAGGATATGACTTGCAAAAGTACTTAAATGCAGTATGTAAATAATTCTAGGATAACCTTAACTGTCAATGGCTAGTCTTGAGTAGACATATATATCTACTCGAAATCGTTCATCAGAATTTTATATTATGAATCATGACCTTCTTAAAATATCTGTAAACGTGATCTAATTTCGGTAGGTGAAGGTTGTAAATCAATCTTTTGTTTTATATATTAAATCTAGACATTTATTTACTTATATATTAACTGCTTTTCTTTCAGTTTCACGCTATATTCCGCATGCAGCATAGGGTAGGCAGAGGTAGCATAGTGGAAGGCAATACGTATTGTGTGGTGGAACTCAACGTCGCGCTTTGTCTCGACCAGACCAGAGCAAAGAAACTAAAATATTAAATATTCAATGTCCGCAAGTGGGAATCGAACCTACAACCTGTCGTGTTTACAGTTACACGCTTATGCCCCCGCGCTACGCCTGGCCTCGATATATTAAATGCTAGCTGAAAATAATACAATTAAATATAATATATAAAATATACTATTATACATAAGTTATAAAGAAAATATTATATAGTACGTCTAGACTAGTTTTGGCCTAGTTACAGAAGCGTGAGACGTATGTTATTGCACAAACAACTGAACTGAAGTTAAATTATTGACTACATATTATAGGAGTAAAATAAAGCCTCAGCCAGTGCTACGTGCGGCTGAGCGGCCGTGCATACCGAATCGTAAGATCAAAGCACGCATAGGTACTTTACCAACACCGACACCCACACGGCTTCACGGGACGCGGGCACCGGCGTGTTAGTGACTCGGTGTAATAGAACACACAGACGCAACGGTAACACTAATAAAGGCACCAAGACAGAAGTGCGGTGTACGGTACTATTTGTTAGGAGGGAGGTTGGAGGCACTCGTACAGGCAACGGAGAGGCTGTGTGGCGGCCTGCCAGTTTACCGTTGCAAGGCGCGTTGTGCGGCCGGACGTACGACCGTCACCCGCGCGCCGCCGGCACTCCTCAGACACCATTGTCACTCCCAGTACCCTGGACTCTGACCTGGACTGATCCTCTCAAGCGTTGTGTGCTCTAAGGGTGTTCGTGGACTGATAACTACATATTTGTTCTCTTATTCAGAGACCAAGTGCTACTACTGTGCTTTTACACTGAAGTGCTAATCCAAATTTGGTTCTTTATTGGATCGCCTTTATATCAACGAAGGTAAGTTTAATTTTAAAAGTTAAATTATATATTAATTTATTTTTTAATGCTTTTATGAAATCGATTGCTTGTAAGTAAAGTAATTAAGGTAGTCGTGACTAATCTTAATATTAATGTAAATTTCATGATGATATGTTAATAAAAACAATAACTGTTAGTTAGACTGTACAATATCATTGCAAGCAAATGCACTTTTGTGGGTGGTGGCTATAAATTATATTCAAAACGTATATTGAATAATATAAGTTATTTGTATGAAAGAAAAATATATTTATAAGTTTATTGACAACGGGTAAAGTTGATATGATAGTGGTCTCCTATTATCCCACTTGATCTCTCCTTATCATTCATCATCGTAAAAAAAAATTAAATGCACAAAAGTCTTGTGATATATACATTTATTATTTATATATATATTTTAAAGCTTAAGACTATATATATACAGCTATTAATATTAATATAAGTGGTACAAAAACTAGTTTTTCTTTATGCCATGTGGCTATATTATCTCTACACATTGGAATTTTATACTGCTATTAAATAAGTTGCAACGCACATTTGGCAATCGCTCTTTCCGCGTTTTCGGCAATGATTTTGACATTCTAACACATATATTTAATTGTCTATGTATTTTAACAGTTATAATGGGTGCGTGAATTTTTATTAAAGTAAATCTTATTTTTATATGAAATATACATTTTTCAGTATGTTTAAAAAATACTGTGTTTTGTATTAAATAATGAAGATATTGCAAAATGTTCTGACGCCAAGTACATGAAGGGAAATGTCCACTATCTTATTAATATTCTACGGTCGGACAAACCCTACCTATACAAAAAGTCAAAGTAAAGTTGTTGATTGAATAAAATAATATTGAATGAGATTCAATAGTATAATTTATATGAACAAATAAATATACATTTATTGTAATTGTGCATTATTTTTATATTTTTTTTACCATAATACTTTAAACAATTTATTATTTAGAAAAAAACAATTAATAAAGATTTAATGAGCCGTAACTTTACTAAACATTTGCTATGTAATAAGATATAACTACAAAAAACGTAATTTAAAAATGAAACCACTACAAATACCTGTGTGTTACCTACATAATAATAATATTGTACATGACCCCTTCAGATTATGATGACACTTCCCTATTTATAATATACCTAGTTCATTAAAATACAAATGGATCGTCTAAATATGACATTTATTTTCCTACAAGTTTGTGGCCAAAGATTAAGAAATTTAACACGTGCTTGGAAGCCTATATACATAAAGACTCAAATATCAACTAATTTCAACAATATCACACCAACTGATAATCTCCATTTTTTGAAGTCGGTTAAAAGGTTGTGTCAAGAGTAGTTACTTAATTATGATTCTTTCGAATGAAACAAGACGTTAAGGAAATGATTAATGCCTATTTTAGGTTTATAATTACCTTATTTACTAGAACTGGGAAATTAGCAGTTCGAAGAATTCTATTTTACACGTTTATCTATCCATGTATGCGATTTGTCTTATAACTTTTTTTTCGTTTTTATTAAAAATAAATTACTTTTGAAATTTCTGCTTCATACATGTCACAATTATAACATTTTTTTATTTTCTACAATTCCCTTCCTTATTATTATAATAAAATAGATCACATTAATAAAAAAATATGTAATAATAATATAAACTATATCGTACCATGATGACGGTTTTTTATCTCTCTTGTATTGAACTTAGTTATTAGTTATGTAGATAACTGTTGTGTGTTTATGCAATTTAATCTATTCTACATTTACCTCACAAGCATTTTTATTATTACAAATGCAATAATAAACTATAAATGTATGTAATTTATTACTTTACGCTGCGTCATCGCAGCATATTTATTTATATTGTATGGTGACATTTAAAAAATATATATGGAATATAATTTTATGTATTTATCCAAAATCAGGAAAATTATTGTTTTATTTTACTTATTAAATAATTAAACATAATATAAATAATACTGCCGGACTTCAGAGGCAAAGACTTCAACGAGCGTTCTCTACATAGTGTTAATAACTTAACGTATTTATTAAGCGTTAGTTATAACGATAATTATATAATATAATGTTTTGAAATTAATTTAAAAATATATTTATTCATTAATACAATAATTTAAATTTTAAAGAAAATATTTTATTTTATTGTTTAATTAAAATAGAAATTCATAGAGTTATCACTATAAAATGCAATAAAAACTGATTAATTTTGAAAATATAAAAAGTTTTCTTTACTTAAAGTAAATATTACATAAAAAATAAACTGCAAATGTAATCCACGTCAGTATAATAGTTCTCGTTAATAGTTCTCATATAAAGCCACGTCAGTCGTGGAGGGTCAATATATCTCTTTATTAAGGTCTTTTAAAACATACATATATATAATATCTTGTTTGTTTCGTTAACTAACACGGACACAAAAGATTTAATCTTTGTAGCACTTTCAATTTTCATGCCAATTAAATTAAATTTAAACTTTAAACGAATATATTTTTTTCTATCCATGGGTAACTTAACACTTATTTAGTTATGATAGAAAACCAGAATAAGACACCAACTTTATTAGAATTTTTAAAAGAAAAACCCGTTTAATTGTATTTATTATTATTATAGGTATAAAATAATCCAGAGGCCAGTCGTGGCGCAGGGACATAAAGTTTGACTATAAAATCGACTGGTTGTGGGTTCGATCCCCACTCGAGCGTGAAGCTGATTTTTAAAATAATGTAGATAATAATTAACACCATCATTAAATATATATAAAAAGTAGGAAAATTTTAAGTGTCTACATTGTTCTTATATATTTGGAAACTTTTTTAAAAAATAATACATTATTGTAATAATGTATTAGGGGCCGTTCAAGTATTACGTAAGCAGTTTTTTTGCAATTATTGACCCCCTCCTCCCCTATGTCATCAAAAATAAGCAATCCTCTTACCCCCTCCCCCAATGCTTACGTAAACATTAGCATATAATTTTTTTTAAGGTATTTTTTATTGATATTTTATTTCTATCTGCTTATTTATATATGCAGGACATATTCCCACTGACTGAGGTAAGATGCACGCACAGCCGTAACCGCTGATAGTAGAAACGTGAAATTTGGACAGATTTATATTTTCGAATTCTGGAAATCCGAAAGGGATGAAATAGGGAATGAAAAAAAATTAAATCAGCACCGATTTTTATAAAATTTTAAATTCAGACTTTTAAAAATATTTCATTGAACACATCTTTCGTGGATTATTTTAATTCACCCCCTAAGGGTGCAAATAAGGGATTGAAAGTTTGTTTAGGAAAATCCTTAAATCGCCACAGATTTTTATGAAATTTGAAATTTAGACTCTTGACAATGTGCCATTCCCGCTAAATAGATACAATAAACTTATATATTATAAAACTAATAGTTGTATCGTCTACCATTCATACGTCTACCAAATATAGTCATAATGTATATGAAAAATTAAATATTTTCTGCTTACGTAATTACTATCTAGACCCCCCCACCCCCCATGTCATCAAAAATAAGCAAACCCAAGACCCCCCCCGCCCC
>JAATLQ010037527.1:0-15574 GCA_013421005.1 Heliconius erato x Heliconius himera | reverse complement strand
ATAAACACTAAACACAAACAATAAAAAAAAACATATAATATAATATGCCGCCATTGTTACAAATCACTAGAAAAGCAAACAACCAGCTAACAACTATAATATCAACATATAATCAATAAACCAAATCAGAAATACCATATTACATAGAAATGAAAACGCAAATCGGGTCACGTTAGTTATCTAACTAACTCCGCATATAATATTGTAGGTTTCATTTTAGCAATATTACCAAGAATTCGCCTTTAGCGGTCGAGAGATGCCATTAAAGACGGCGGGCGCGGTAGGGGCGTATCTTGCATTGTTCGAACGGCGTGCAATAATATCTATACCCTATGAGCATGAGCCGATGCTGTGGAGCCATGCTTCGTTCGGTTTACGTAACACTTATCCATACAAAACCTCGTTTGTCCCACGGTCCACCAGCTCGTTGGATCTAAACATGCAAAATAGATATGAGATGTCTTTTAATTATGTAAAGGGTTAGCTGAAGTTATCGTTTTTTTTTTAATGTTCTTTCTTGTTTAAAGCATTAGCTTTAAACAAGAAAGAACATTAGTTCATTTTTTTGGAATTATTTGATACAAGCGTATAAAGGAGTTTCTATATGTAAACGGATATAATAGAACTAGCAAATTCCATAAGCTATTAGTAAGATAATATATATATTTTTAGTGAATTATATTAATATGTAAAGTAAATATACCAAAAAGTAATTATTTTTTTGTAATTTCACGAATTTTTCCCCAATCTGTAGTTCACTAAAAAGTTTAATTGGTATAGTGTAGTTGAATTGAGTGAAATGACCGGGCACCTTGACCCTCGCGGCGCAGGCACTAGGCGGAAGGTTGGTGCTCGTCCGACCGCGACGTACTCCTGCGTAGAAATTGTTTGTCCTTGTACAAAACAATACTTAACCTTTGGCCTCCAGCGAAAAGCAAAATCATTTTGAAGGTTTAGGCCTTTATTTACATTAAACATATTTTCTTGTCAAGAAACTAATAACTGCACGTGGTTTTATAATCAGTTCAACCGGTTTAAATGTTTGCCCATTACTATTTTAAGATATGTATACATCCACTTTAATTTGAAATAGCGTAAGTGTGTAAAGCACGTTTTTTTTTAATTTTATTGACATTTTGACACACGATAGTCGCTGAGACGAATTGCTTTTACAATATCCTGTCTTTAATTTTTCAATAGGAAATATAATCCAGTTATGACTTCCTGAGTACTGCTACTATGCTCAAATTATTTCCGCTCTTTTCACTGTAGGTGAAAATAAGTAGATCCTAAATTGAGTTATGTATCTAAATAAATACGTTAATCTAAATATCTTAATTTCTTAAGTGCATATCAAAATAGTTTTATTATATATTATAATAAAACAATTTTATATATGTATGTATGTATTATATTAATAAGGAAGCTTTTTAATCATTATTTTGAATTAGTAAGTATAAATAACATATGCAATAATAAAGATAATATGCTAGTTATTGATAAACTAACAAGTATTTTATCAGAATAATTTGAATATTAGATATAAATAGAGTATAATAACTAGGTAAGTAATAATAGAACATTATTACTATAAAAGTAAAATGAATGCTGCTCTAACTAATATTTGTAAAATGGGGCCAGTCGTGGCGCAGCGGCACGAAGTGTGACTGTAAACCGACTGGTTGTGGGTTCGATCTCCACTCGAGGAGATGAAATATTTACTTAAATGTATATATCCATTTCTTCGCTCTGGTGTCAAGGTTAAGCGCCTCTAGAATTCGGCAGAAAGTGGGGAACGGAGTGTCTTAACATTAGGTTCCCTCTGACAACCCTGCTGTGTGCGAGATACGTGCGTGAAGCTGATTTAATATTTGTATTAAGCTTTTATGTCGGCATACGCTAAAGTCAGCGTGCAAATATTTTTTTGGCCATACACACACACACATATACACGCTAACACACATACATACTTACTGGCTGTTTTTGTCGAATATTAGTACTTACCAAAGAAACCACCGAATACCGCTAGCACCGCAGTCGGTTATTGCTCTCAGATTCCGCAACAAATTAACATGTATTCGGTACAACTACATTTTATACTTAGTGTCTATAGAATAATTGGGGGTTTTTTTACTAAATACTTCTACAGAAATGTTTACAAAAGCTAGCAAAGTATATTATGATCTATTGCGTTAATAGATCTGAGACCGATGTTATTAAAAACTATTATATTAAAATATATTATTTATTTTGTTAGATCATATGTATCGTTTACTGTCAATAATTCACATTTTTTTTGCTTTTCTGATTTAAGCCATAATTAGATGATTAGTTAAATACCTATTAAGAAAATGTATAAAAAATTGAACGTAGCGGGGTTTGAACTCGTTTAAAATTTTTCAAGTCATCAAATTTTTACAAGTTTTCTGAATAATTATATTTCTTTCTTAAGTGTGGAATAGCACTTGAAAAATGTCAAAAACTAGATAATTATTTTTCAAGCTAATAACTGTTTCCCATTGTTATATTACACTAATGTGCGCGGCTTTGCTCGCTGTGCCTACGTAAAAACATGGTATCGGACACATATACCTTCCTCTGGTATTATGTCTATTAATAAAAACAGTTTTAAAATCAATTTTATTTTATAGTATGTAAAAAATATAATGTAATACTGTTTCCTATTTACTAGGTACGCCCAGTAAATGAAACAATCTTAAATTTGCTATTGATAAGACTTATAAAGGATTTTTCTCAACGAATATAAATTAAAAATCGATTTCTCTATATTCTTAATAAGAAAATAAAGAAATCGATTTTACTATTAATTGCAATATCACATAGAAGAAACGCAAAGTAAATTTTATATAACGAATTATATTAGCACCAAAAGGCTTAGAAATAGAAATAATCATATCAGTGATGATTAAAAACCAAACATGAAAATGATTAATGATTACGAAAGCTTTATCTGCATTTTCTATTTTTAAATCATTCGTTTATTATTTTTATATCAGCTATCATTTATTATATATTATTGTATTAATGCACATTTACATATTTTTCTAAAAGATACTCCGAATAATCTTTGACTTATAACTAATAATGTCTGTATAGAAATACCAAAATTAAATACTAAGAATTTTTAGAACCGTAGCTGATATCTAGCTAGTCGAATTAAGAACTGGTTTCTTAAAGAAATATTCGATGATTGAGTGTAAGTGAAAGCCATGATCTCCGTGCATATAAAAACAGTTCCGTTTAATATTACATCCACTATGAAACCCCATATCTTATTATTACTTAGGCGTCGTCGTTTAAATTTTTTATTTCATACTTTTTTATATAGTATCATAATGTGCAAGTTTAATATGAAAAAAAAAAACGTAAAAAAAAACTATTCCATCAAGCACTGGACAGAGTAGAAATTGGGAAGCTAGCTTACCTTCAGGATTGAAGAGGCACCCAAAGTAGACGATATGCGTATATTACATTCTATAAATGGATATTTGATTAAAAGATATAACAATATAATCTCCGAAATTAGATCCAATATCTTTACAATGAAATGTCCTTCAATATACTTGACGCGGAAATTGATCGATAAAACTACGTAGGTACTGCCGAAATCACAACGTTATACAGACAGACACGAGATATAATTATGTATTTAAATGAGTTGCAAGATTTACACATTTACATAAATTTACTGTATATTTTACATACAAATACGATTAATAATGCATTTTGCTACAACCAGCTCACGATCTTGATCATTGTGCAGAATATACGCTGTTTTGGTAAGTTAGTTTTAGTCAGGAAATTAGGAAAAAATGTAATTAAAGCACTTAATATCATAAATATAAAGAGAAACGTTAATTATCTTCTACGTTCATCTAGCACGCCACAACACGTCACACTTTTAATTTGTATGTATTAGTATTCATATTTAATTTTAAATTTGAGTAAAAGAGTTCAATAAAAATTGAACTACATATTTGTAGAAATTGAATTTGAATTTGTAATTTCAGGTATTAGTCATTCTAAAAATTAAAAAAAAAAACAACAAAAGACAACAAGGTGGTACCAAGTTACGTTTCAGTATAAAAAATAAATAAATAAATGACAACAACATAATGTACCGAGATTACTAAGGTTTACAAAAACCCGATAAGCTGTTTAATCGGTCTCTCGAGCGTGGGATTACGATCTCAGAGTTAGGTATAAACTTTATTCGCTACGTACTTTTCCAGTAATTCGACCTTCAGCTTTTAACATAGAGCCGGAACCTTTGTCACAGGGAAATATTTTTTATATATAAATGGGTTTTTTGGAAATACAGCGTGAATTTAATATATATTTTTTTGTTTTTTTGAAATATAGTTGTTATAGAGGCTACCCATTTTTGATAATATATGAAAATTGTAAAAGTTTTTTCAGGGTCCCTCGAGTGGACATCGAACCCGCAATCGATCGCGCTTATAGTCACGCGCGTCACGCCACAACTGGCCTCAATATTTTTTCTTTCAAAATATTATTTCAAATTAAAAACGTTAACGAACGTAGTCGTTCTCTACACTCAATATAAAAATAAACGTATGTTTATATATATGTGTTTCTTCTTTTATTAAAATTTAAATATGTACCAAATTTGATACATAAAACAATCATAAAGATTTTATCTTCAAATACGCTTCCAAAAATATTGCTAAGATGAATTTGCAGAATGAATAAAACCGCAACAGTGGTATCCAATTAAGTAGATTGCTAATAAAAGTGAAATCGAAGCGAGTGCAGTGGCCGCTCTGCGCTCGCGATCGCGGCGGTGCGCTGGAACGGTGGTCGGCGTCGTGTCACGACAGCACCACCGCCACCGCACCGCCACCACATCGCTGTACCTTGTTTACCGGTTTTACTTCTCGTCCTATGTGTTTTATACAATAGAAGTAAAAAAAAAAACAAAATATCGCTAAGGACGCACACACATACTGACTTGTATTTCGCTATGTATATATAATTTTATCATAACTCTTATAAACCTTTTTTTTTTAATTTAAAATTTCAATAAATCTTACAGCTTATTTGATACAAATATTATTTATAGATATATATCTATAAATGATTGTTTATTACACATTAGTAATAATTCTTGAATACTATATACAAAATGAGAACAATGCCATTCATATTCACATGGCATCAAAAATGTCAGTAAGGCGGAATCTCATGGATCTTGACTGACCAAGCACGTAAATAATACGTAATATATTTTTATTACGCATACAAATGTATAATATAAGATAGCTACTTGTTTTAAACGAAATCTCTTATTATAAAATATTTTATTTTAAACATTTTTTAAAGTGTTATTCCACACTTAGGTAAGAAAAATACTTATTTTGAAGAGAGTAAAATAATTTATTTTCATATCGATGAATAGAACAGGAAAATATGTATAGATACTTACTGACAATAGGTTCGATTGGTGAGCTAGTTCTCGTCCGGACATAATTTATCTCGGACTTAGATCCGGTTGGTCGTTCGGCAGCGTGTAGTTGTTGTCGCCAGCCCGATCTGTTATATTATCAGAGTAAAGCGATCACTTTATACATTACTATTAAACTTTTGTTCTTTTTGAAAGTGAAGTCGTTTAATTAAGAAAATCAGTTTAATAAAAAAAAAGATAATACAAGAATACTATATTTGTATAAACGCTTATTAGGCCTTAAATAAATAGCCAAACAAAGCGTGTTACACTTTTCTGTTTAGTTTAAACGCTACTTCTTAAAAGAAGAAAGTTTAAATTATGATAATAATATAATATTAATTAAATTGCGGGTAGTATTAAAAAATATGTGAGTAGAGCGTTAGCTAAAAAATGGCGAGGCATATAAATAAGTAATAAAAGAAATGTTGTTAGAAAAGATTTATAAAATGTGCTCTAACTGTAAGAAATTATATTTTAGTTATATTATTTTACTTACGTGGGAAGATAACTGTTCCAATACAAATCAAAGAAGTATAAGAGTTAATGAAGATGATATAAGGACGACATTATAAAATAATTATAAATGTTTACTTATTTTTAGGGTTTCGTACCTTTTAAGAAAGAAAAGAAATCTTATAGACCACTTTTTTCCCTGACAAGTCAAGTTTGTTGTCAAGACCCTTTATCTTAAAGCGTCCCGCTTTGAGATATCGAGTTAAATTTCAAACACCAAATTCTAAAATATACAGTTCTTTGATTTCCTGAAAAAATGTATTTCTATATTTACTTTTAAAAAGATATGGCCGTTTATTAGTTGCTTCGCTGGTTTAGTCGTCGCTGGTAATTTGGTATTAAAGCCGCTAGTTTATGTGATGTCTCTGATGATTGGGCTCTGGTTAAGCTAAGATTGAATTTCAGAAAAAACTCCAGACCTGCAATTTTTGCACGGAACCCTCCGTGGGCGATACCGACTGCGCTTGTGTGGTTTTTAAATTTATATTTAACGTAAACATACATTCTATATCCACTTGGAAATATGCCAGAAATGTTAGCTACGAGTACGTGCTCCTTATTCAATTAGTCTAACAGAAAATTTCAAACAGTGATAAATTTTCAAACTACTCTAAAATGATAGTAGGTCCACCATTTTAATAGGAAGACTAGTTCAGTAAAATTATAGAAAATGTTTACATTTCAATTGAGATTTTTGTATTATTATAGCAACTTATCATGCTGAATATTAACCACAGGCAATTTGGTCTTACAATATTATGAATCAAATCAAATCAGCTTCACGCTGTATCCCGCACACAGCAGGGTAGGCAGAGGGAACCTAGTGTAAGACACTCCGTTCCCCACTTTCTGCCGAATTCTGGAGGCATTGCGTGTTAAGTGGCACAACTCAACACCGCGCTTTGCCTCGACACCAGAGCGAAGAAATGGAAACATAAATTTAAGTAAATATTTCATCTCCTCGAGTGGGGATCGAACCCACAACCAATAGGTTTTACTGGCCTTCATTATGGGTACGTCCATATCATAATAACCAAAACAGGAATTTACTACTAACTAATATTTTCCTTTGAGATCTATTATTATTACAAGAAAATATTCATCGTCGATGCCTACGAAAAGGAAAGTACGAGCACACATGACAAATCGGAATGATTGCTCATAGATCATGCAAATGGAGCAGCGCTTGTGCTATTATCTAGACATATCACGACCATTTGACGTGACTCTCACGTCGAACGAACTCTCGTGACTCGGAGCGAGGCTGCGTGGCGGAGTGGTGGCGTGCCGTCGACATTGTAATACGGTTATGTTTGTTTGTATCACACGCATAGCTGCGAAACTAACCCGCCTCAAAATGTTCGGACGGAAGCGTTTGAAAGAACAAGCCATTTTTGACACTTGGTTAGGTCATTTAAAAGATTTTGGTTAATTCTGTCCTCCAAATTATATTGGTGAGGTCAGTCGTGACGCATTGGTACTAGCGAGTGACTGTAAGTGCGACAGGTTGTGGGTTCGATTTCCATTCGAAGAAATGAAATATTTAATGTTTTTATTTCTTCGCTCTGGTGTCGAAGCAAAAGCGCGGCGTCACTCAACACGCAATGGCGTCAGAATTCAGTTTAAAGTGGGAAACGGAGTGTCTTAAAAATATCTCCCTGGCTACAGGCTCCCTTTGCCTACAATACGCGGGATATTTTCTATCCCGCATATTGTAAAAATATTCTTATTTATAAAATATTTTTTTCTTTACATTTAGACACGTATAATTTAGTCGTAGACAGCAATTTTGCGCACATTCATTTGTGCTCACTTTCTTCGATGCTCGTTGTCGCTCGTCAATGAAACATCGTTATTGATTGACCATTTGACCTTACGTAATTTGTTTACAGTGCATGTTGTGATGGAACTAATAAATCAAATTAAATATTACTTCTACATGTTCATTTTGACTGATTTTATTTTAGATATCTATAAATCATAATTAAATTCATAATCATTTAGTTAGATAAACTAATTGATATTAAATTATTTTGGATTACTAACCTTGAACATTAAAATGTTAAACTTATGAAATTTATTTTCATATCAACATCGTAGTTCCTAGTTAACTTAGACTTCAATAAAATTAATGATGAAGTAATAATCTATATATATTATCTATCTATATCTATATATTATATATTTAAGGCCGGCAACGCACCTGTAGCTCCTCTGGTGTTACACGGGGTCGCGGGCGGCGGTGATCACTTATCATCAGGTGACCCGTACGCTCGTTACCCTTTGTTTTTGTTTTGTTTTTATCTTTTCCTATAAAAAAAATTATATATTTTATTTTATTTTATATGTAAAAAATAGTGCGTTGTCTACACAAACACTATTTTGAAGCTTAAGGCGGTGCAGGAAGCTTTGGGTCAGCGGCCATAGCGACGCGCAAAACTACTTTCATCGACGCCGCTCACGATTTACATTATCGGTGCATCATTCCATTAGCCGCGCCCGTAATCACAACTATAATCTCAGCGGATTTTGTTCTAATGTTATTACCTAAATATTATTTTTACAAAGAATCTATAATATACAAAAAATCTAAAAAACTAACGAATGACTCTAACGTAATAAAAATCCATGTAATGTCTCGAGACCGGTCGTGGCGCAGCGGCACGAGGTGTGACTGCAAAACCGACTGGTTGTGGGTTCGATCCCCACTCGAGGAGATGAAATATTTATATTTCCATTTCTTCGCTCTGGTGTCGAGGTTAAGCGCGGCGTTGAGTTCTGCCACTCAACACGCAATGCCTCCAGAATTCGGCAGAAAGTGGGGAACGGAGTGTCTTAACACTAGGTTCCCTCTGCCTACCCTGCTGTGTGCGGGATACAGCGTGAAGCTAATTTAATTTTTTAATTTATGTCTCTAGGGTTTTTTTTAAATAATATTAAATTACCTATTTAACTTACTTGGCAAAAAAGAGGTGTAATTATATAGTATAGCCTTCTTTGTTTATTAATATTACGTAGCTATTGGTATTTAGTTCTATAAATTTTGCTAAAATCCCACGTTTCCCTTATAGACAATTACCTTTAGTAGTGATTACTTTATTATGTTCAGCGATTATCTAAGTAAAGTATCAGATGTTTATGTGATTTCTAATATTTGTCGTAAAATTTAAAGGAAATTAAGCTTTACTAAATTTTTAACGACCGCGACGTCATATTAATATAAGAGATATCTTGAAGATTTCACACAGATTTATAACTAACGAAGACATTTATGACTTCAGCATTTCTATTCGGTACAAATATATTTTGTAATACACTACAGTTTATGGATAACTTATCTTTTAAGTATTAACTTAAAGGTTAGCTTTCTAAGCTACGTGCGAAATATTACTTAACATTATATATAGTTATAACTGTATTTCTTCTAGATGCTACTTTTAAACATAAATACTCATCATGGCAACACTGATATCCTCAAAAAAAAAAAGATTTTTTTTTACCTAAAACTGACATAACACAGGTTATGTAAAAGATTTTATAATAATCATAGATACCAGCTGTCAACGACAGTGCCGCACGCTATATGAACAGATTCAGTAAAAGTCAACATAAAGTTAAAAAGGCCTTGCCGAAAAAAGAAAAAGTGTACCAACTACCGATAGAGCTATACAAGAGCTAGACGTAAATCAAATTGAAGATGCTCGATAAAGTGGATAATAATTAGTGGAAGATGTGAAAGCGTTGGGAGAAAAATTCGTGAGAGTTTTTGTTAGTGTGATTGTACATCTGGTGAGGGACATCCGGTTGCGGTTCGCAACGTAGACTTCCTCTAATAAGAATGTATGTATTCTGTTTTTTGGCAGTCGGTCATATTGCGTACATGGATTATATACTTATAATTTATAATGTCAGTATCTTATGTATGGCTGATAGGATATCGTTTAGTAATGGAGAGTTTTTCGTGTATTTTTATATTTACAAGCTAAATGTTTTAAGGTAGTAAGAATAATTGAGGTATTCGTGGTAAAGGGGCACAAGGATGTGACAGTAACGCGTCGATTGTGGTTAAATTCCTACTTAGGAGAATGAATTATAATTTTTTTATGTATTTATCTCTTCGCTCTAGGCAAAAGCGCGACGTTTAGTTCCGCCATTTAGCACACAATGCACCCAAAATTGAGCGGGAAAGGGGAGGTACTCGGTGTATTAACATTAGATCGCCTCTGCCAATCCTGCTAAATGCGGGTTTCAGCTTGAGGCAGCAAAAAAAAAGAATAATTAAAACAAAATTAAATATTTATAAACATTATAATATAAATCACAGTTTTATTTTTATATGAACAGTAAGTTAGCTAATTTTCGCTGCAACGCAAACGTTTACTATGATTACATGTATTAATTGCAGCATTGGCCATTTAGTTGGAATGCGGTGTTATAAACTGCTTCTAGATATGACTTATGATGTTAAAGTGCAAAATATAGTTAATTTCTAACACGTCGCTCAAAATCAGGAAATGTACGTCAACATATTAGTAGCCTTTAAAATTGTCACTAATAATACAAAATGTCACTAATCATATTTTTAATTTGTGTGTGTGTGTGTGTTTTTTTTTATCTTAAAGAAACGCTACGGACTCGTGGTAGTTTATGAACCCCTTTTTTTTTTAAAGTTATAAATGTATTTTTTTATCAGTTACTTGATGTGTATGAACGAAATTTTGCAAATTTAGACGTCAAATTGTGAAATAAAAAAAATATATTTTTTTATATTATAGTATATATAAATTTTTGTACTTTATTGATTCATGTTGATTAATACTAAAACCAGTTTATGTATTGACCTCAGAATTATTAAAAAAATAAATTAACACAATATGGCAAAAACTTTTGTAGGTAAACCAATATGTCGGCTGTTTTCTAAGCTTAATTAATAATTAATTTTTAATTTACAGCTCACTTCTTATATCTATCGTTTATTAAGATAAATACTAATCGATATATATAAACAAAAAATGTTAGATTCCTTATACAATATTGGTTAATCAAAATAATCAGTTTCACGTCGTATCCCGCATATACCAGGGTAGATAAAGGAAACTTAGTGTTAAGACACTCTAATCACCATTTTCCACCGAACTCTGGCATTGAATGTTGAGTGGCGGAACTCAACGCCGTGTTTTGCTTCGACACCAGAGCGAAGAAATGAAAACTACATTTGAAAAAATATTTAATTTTCTCGAATCGAGAACGAACCCACAACCAGTCGTGTTTACAGTCATACAATTTGGCGCCCCTTTGCCACTGGTCTTAATATTAGTTAATCCAGTCAATTAATTCCAGTTACCTAAAATTGTTGTAAAATGTATATCAATAAAGTTTTTATTTATAATAATAATATAAATGTATAATTCTATATAATTAAACTCAGTATACTACCAAGAAATACTTTGTAATGACAGGTACCGGTAGCGATTATGCAACGAGCCGGACCCAGGACAATGTTAATAATATTTATACCGCACGAGCTCCGTGACCAGATCTAGTTTTCATTCCACTTGATGCTCGCGACTTGCTATATTATCGCTGTTTTAATTAATGTTATAATAAAAAACGATTTGTATCATATTTTCTATAAAAGAAGATGAAATAATAATTCTACTACAACAAGTAGGTACTACATTTTGTGGAAGATAATTCGTAAAATGATAAAAGATCTGAATCATCTGAGGCCAGTCGTGGCGCAGCGGCACGAGGTGTGACTGTAAAACCGACTGGTTGTGGGTTCGATCCCACTCGAGGAGATGAAATATTTACTTAAATTTATATTTCCATTTCTTCGCTCTGGTGTCGAGGTTAAGCGCGGCGTTGAGTTCTGCCACTCTACACGCCATGCTTCCAGAATGCAGCAGAAAGTGGGTACGGAGTGTATTAACACTAGGTTCCCTCTGCCTATCCTGCTGAATGCGGGATACAGCGTGAAGCTGATTTATTTGATTTATCTGAATCATTAGATTTTTGTTTCGGAAAAAGTAAAAAACATACAAAAATTTGTATGACAAGTGTTACCTACAATATGCGTTGAACTTAATGATAATTTTGAAGTCACTTGCACCAATTAGAAATAATTTGATCGATAAGTTAATTAATCGTTGCGTTAGAATCGTAAACGAAGTAATTTATCATTTTCCATACAAAAGCGTTCTAAAAATAAATACTATTTCTTTAAAAGTTTACAAGAAGCTACTAATAAATAAACAAATAAAGTTAATACACAAAATGATTTTGATGAAAAACACATTGCAAATAAAGGTAGTTTTTAGATTTTACCTTAATTAATTAATTATATATATTTTTCCCAAAAAAAAATATATGACGATATATTTAAAATGAAGTCCATAGTTTCACTTCTATTGAAACGACTAGTCTAGACTCGTACAAAAGGTCGGTACTTTCAGTTGAATAAACACTCGAAAACTTTTTAACGAAGTAACAAAAACTGTTTGCACGCCGTGAATCACCTGAGCACTTGAGTATGAGTACTTGGCGTGACCGGTGACATTTGATTTCCACTCGTAGATACTTTGATAAGAGGTGTGGCGGCGGAGCATTCGTGATGTGCCTATGTTAAATATATTATTTTTTCCTTATAAAGCTTGGAGGCCAGTCGTGGCGCAGCGGCACAAAGTGTGACTGTAAAACTGACTGGTTGTGGGTTCGATCTCCACTCGAGGAGATGAAATATTTACTTAAATTTATATTTTCATTTCTTCGCTCTGGTGTCAAGGCAAAAGCGCTGCGTTGAGTCCTGCCACTCAACACGCAATGCCTCCAGAATGCGGCAGAAAGTGGGGAACGGAGTGTCTTAACACTAGGTTCCCTCTGCCTACCCTGCTGTGTGCTGGATACAGCGTGAAGCTGATTTGATTTTGATTCCTTACAAATGTTAAGACAATTTATAATACAAGTGGATTTTTTAATATCTTATATGTAAGTGATTAAAAAAAAACATATACTGTTATTTTGTGTTAGTAATTTTGTAGGGTATTTTCGAAAAACAGATTTCGTCACATTTCCGTACAGTACCGTTCAACACCTCACATTAAAAAAAAAAAAACAAAAAACCGGGGCACAAAACTATAAGGGTTGGTTTTAAGAAGCATTACAGGATTGCATGATAACAAGGATATTGCTGTATAACTTTCTTGATCGCAGCGTCTTAGTATATTATTTAGTGGTATAGAGGCCTCACTACGCGACTCATTTTATACTAATAGAATGAATACACAAAAGATTCTTGCAATAGCATAATGGAATTTCATGAAAGAGACTACCTTTCTATCAACACTTCCGTATGATTTTCTTAGAAGATAGTAAGTGGTTTAGTTTATTTTTTGTAAAATTTTCACGAACGGAATTTATTGCCTTCAGCTGTTCAACTAGTTTAACATAAGTATACTAAAGAAAATAAAAATAATCTTCTTAATAAAATAACCTTTCTTTGTTCACTACTCCATAAAACAATATTTGGATCAAACAAAATCTTCTGTTCCTGGACTTTGCAAGCTGGTTAATACACTACAATAACCTATTTGACATTAAAACAGGTTAAACCAGCAAGTCTAGATGAATATTATCCTAAAATTATATATATATTCACGTCACATCCTTCTGTTTTTTTGTATAGTTTTCTTTTCAATCTTTTTTGTATAGGCTTGCGCTTTGGACATTGTTTTTCGCCATTTTAGTCCACTTGTAAATATTTTGTGCACCTGGATATAGATAGCGTATTAAGTTTTAAAATTTTTTACGTAGTAATTTTAACGAACGGTGGATCAATAAATAAATTAATTTAAAAAGACAACGATGACATAGATTCCACTTATGAATTTTGAAGAGAACAAAGTTTAGGTAAAAATCTATGTTATTCACAAAACTCCTCATTCTGTAGGTGCACACGTAGATACGAGTACATACAATAAAATTGTTGTATATTAATAAAATATTGATAGCAAGGTCGCTTAAAACAAGGTTATTAAAAATTTTGACTGCATTTTATATATATTTAAAATAGTCTCTTAATTTCTGATTTCTTTTAATATGCTCCATCAATTGTGTATTTACTTAAGCTTTACCATAATTGTACATATATTTTTAAATAAAATGGTTAAATGATATTGATATGTCTTTTTTTATAACTATAGAAATTTTTGTTCAAGATTTTGCCTAGGTATTTGGCGCTCGTCCAGTTGCTGAACGACGTATTTAGGCAAATGTGTTATAAAATTTTCAACTCCTTATTATTAAACTTTATCCTAACAATATCAAACAAATAAACAAAGACAAGGCCAGTCGTGGCGAAGGGCATAAAGTGTGACTGTAAAACCGACTGGTTGTGGGTTCTGTCCCCACTCGAGGAGATGAAACATTTACTTAAATTTATATTTCCATTTCTTCCCTCTGTTGCGCTTCTTAGAGACAAAACGCGGCGTTGAGTTCTGCCACTCAACACGCAATACCTCCAGAATGCAGCAGAAAGTGGGGTACGGAGTGTCTTAACACTACGTTCCCTCTGCCTACTCTGCTGTGTGTGTGGGATACAGCGTAAAGCTGATTTATTTATTTATTCCAGTAGATATTGTAATTTTCATCATACATATAGAGAAAGCCACTGACGTACCTTGCTCATATATCTCTATTTACTAAAAAAAAACGACATTAATATATGCTGAGCAATACTTTTCAACACAAGTTAAACCATGAGCGAAACTGTATGTATCAGAAAGTGAAATTAATAAATAAAAAGCAAGTTAACCGAGTTGCATCGTTTCTCCTTTGGATAGATACTTGATCTAGCTCGCATTTGTAGATTGCCGCCGACTCCATTATAAGAACATTAATATAATACTCGCCTAACTAATGTTCTTTGTGTTTTAAAGCTATAAAATATGTCTTAAAATGCATTTATTATATGAACTGTATTGAAATAAAGTAAAAAAAATATATTTCACGCTGTTTCCCGCACCTTACGGAGTGTAGTGTTAGATACTCCGTTCCTTTCTCTACCCGTTCTTCACATTGAAATATACATTTTAGAATAATTATATATTTTTTTCTTTTTGATTGAATAACATACATTTCGCACAGAGTTTGAGTACATTATTATGAATAAATTATATATAATAAACATTATAAAGTCCCCAATGATGCCACGTGTGTTAAAAAGTTTTCCTACGTCGTTCGATGTGATTCAGTCGTTTTTGTTTTTTTTTTTCGGTTTTAGAAGCCAAATGATTTTTTATTATTATTAATTATAAAAATTATTTCATAAATTATTTACTGTTAAAAATCGGAAGCGGGTAACGTTTTTAAAGAAACACGTTAAAAACACACATCGTCTATATGATTCTAAACTATTTTGAAAGAGATACTATGTAATTGCAATAAGTGATATGTATCACCTACTAACAATACTTCACACTAGTTTCCTTCCAACAGGGGCCGTCACTTACAAGCGAGTGCCCCCGATTGACACAATTCCACTGCTTTTATAGTTATTTTCCACCTAAATCTACC
>JAATLQ010037526.1:0-56423 GCA_013421005.1 Heliconius erato x Heliconius himera | reverse complement strand
CTCCTCAGTCCCACGTCCCACTCTCCGCCGCCGTAAGAGGCGGCGAGGCCAGTCATATCTAACGGCACGCCCGCGCCTCGGCGCGGCGGGGCCCAATGGACGAAACCCACCATGATTAGCGGACGCGGGGCATTCCCCCGCGATCGCCATCACTTCACGAGCGTCCATCAAAGCTCGTAATTCTAATCTTCAGGGGCGAGCTACACTTGCCCCTCCCAGCCCGGTGACGCTGTCAAGACCATTCCAGGTCAACAGCATTAAAGTCCATTCGAAAAAAAAAAAAATATATATATATATATATATATATATATATATATTTATACGTAGATTCTTTATGAATTCTTTTAAAAACCATATTTAGATATACATTTTATATTTTTTAATATACTACACATTACAAAAACTACGTAGGGAATGTGTTACCTAACAATTGCCTAATCAAAACCTTGTGGTAAATTTAAACTTTCGAACTTCTAAAATAGAAAGTTATCAGTATGTAGAAATGTGTTATTGTTGAAATTAGATAAAATTTGTTATTTAGCTTCACGCTATGTACCAGGTGGTGTAGCCAAAGAGAACGAGGCGCTAAACGCTACCATTCTCCATATCTCCGCCTGCCTCGTCCGTCTGTCATCTATACACATACGTCCTTCGAGTGGTCCTCATACCTTTTACGTGATTTTCCTCAAGTATCATAGATTTTGTATTCTAAAAAGTCAACCAAGCTTTCCATTTGCATCTTTATAAAAATAATTTATTTTGAGCCTGATGATCTCTCTATGTATTTCATGTTTGTCCACAAAAAACTCGGAAACTAAAAGCCATAGTACAACATAGTGTAATTTTCCTTTTTTTTTGTTTAATTTCATTTATTTTTTTTAGTATATGTAGTAGTTTTACGTTTATAATATTTAATTATATACAACTTTTCTGTCACTGAGTGACTAACAGACAACGGCACAGCCATGCTGAAATTTGGCATGTACCTACTTGTTACTTGGGAAGTCGAAATTACTATGAGAACGGGAGAAAACGGAATTTTTCATTTTATATTTCACAAAAATTAAATAGACTATTTACATAAACATTTAATATTTGAGGTTTGAACGGTAAAAGAAACAATAAGACACATTAGTATATTATTAATAAAAAGCTAGTTTCTTAGCCCCTAACTGACAGCGGCCGCTTTGCTACAATTACGCGCAGTTAACTTTTTGCACTCATTTAGTTTTATTACGCACTCATTTCGTGTAAAAGTTGTTATTTCACTGTCAGTTAATTATTGAGTTCGGGTAATTCTGGGTTTTAACTAATTTAGCAACTATTATAAACTATGTGGAAGAAATGTACGATTTTTTCTATTACTGTAGATTGTAGTATATTGTTATACTTTTTTGCAGCTTCAGTTTTTTCCCGCATAGTACGGTAGGGAGAGCTTAAATGAACGAGAATTGAGTGGGTAATGCTTAGGCGGAATGGGCTTTTTAAATAAAATAGATTATTATTAAGTAAATGATTTCTTTTTTTTTTATTTAAAATGATCTCGCTCAGTTTTAGGGAGTGGAGTAAAATTATTTAAATTAATTATTTTACTCCAATCTCTAGAATTCTACTAGTAGGGTCCTCTTCGTCCGACTATTTATTAAAGGAAATAAAAGCTTGCGAGTTCAATGTGCTCCTTAATGGATATTAAGGCACTCCGTTCTCCACTTTCTGCGGAACTTTCGAGATATTGCGCATTGAGTGGCGGAACTTAACGCCGTCTGTTTCATCTTTTTTCTACGTAGCGCAAGAGTTGCATCAAAAAATAAATATATTAAGTTACAAGAAGACCTACAGTAATGCAAAAGACGTGATTATAGTATTTTTCAGAAAATGCAATTTTGCTCCAAGTACCTGTCATTCTGATATAACTCAACTGATGAGTTTAGTTCAGCAAGTTGTTCCTTTAGGAGTTGCAGGTTCGAATTAACGAAGCTCAGCTCCAGTGCGACTGTCTCGCGAAGTTTTCTGTTTGTTGTCGCCTGAAACAAAAATACGCATAATAAAGTAAATGTTATATTTTAAAAAGGCACAGTGCCGAGACTTATACACGCACGCAATGATATTCCTAATCTTATACTAATACTAGCAACTTGCGCACGAAACGTTGAATTATTTATTTAATGTAATTTATTGTAAATTAATTTATTATATTTATAAAATGAAATCCATAAAACCGTTTCTAATATTAGCGTGCACAAACACACAGACAGACAGACAAATAGATAAATTTAGCTGTCACGTATACAGAAACAAGCTGGAAACTATAAAAAAATTCTCTTTTGTATTTTTATAAATGTATTTTAAATATCCTAGGGCAGGGAGTACCTACATGTACGGGGTCTTAACACTAGGTTCCCTTAGCCTACCCTGCTAAATGTGGGATACAGCGTGAAGTTGAGATATATTAAAATATCTACGAATTTCAGGCTTCAATTAATCAAAAAATATGAATACTATTCATATTTTACTTCAATAACTACAGATTTGTGAGTCATTTCCGTTTCTCAGCATATTGTTGATACAAACAAAGGCACGCACCGAACCGTGCTCCCCTTGCTTGAGGGTTGCTGACCCTTGACCCTGCACTAAAGCTCTGCCATGTAGAAGAAGACATTAACCATAATAATTTTCAAACGTAAAAAATATAGTTTTACAAATTTACCATAAGTTTAGTAGTAAAGGGTGTAATTAAAAAGAATTTAGTTTCACAATTTTTTTCGAACTCAAATGAAAATATTTAATTTACCCGGGTGGGAATGGAACCCAAAACCGTCATGTCTACAATCAGAATCTTGATCTGGTGAACCACGACGGCCGAATTGCCTTATAACGCTCGATTTTGATGATAATTTTTCATTATTATAAACCGCCATAGCGCCTAAGGCTAGACATTAGGAGAAAGCGATACAATTCGTTCGACCACGTAATGATAGCAAATATAAATATAAATAAAATTTCCGCTGACAGCTTCAGCCATTTGCATACAGGCAGGTATTACGTGTTAAACATATGTATATAAAATATAAACTTGTATAGATTTGATTGGAATTAGATTTTAATGCATAAAAACCTGTTTTATTGAACTTAGTTTCCATAAAAAATAAATATATAGTAGTTGAATAAATTCAATTTTCTATAAATATCGATTCGCTGAATTTAATACTATTTTAAGTTTAATTAATATTTTTAGGATTGGAACTTGCATTTTTATGTATTCTGAAGTATGAGGACGGTTATTGTTAAGTAAGTTATAAGTTTACGTATAGCATAATTAAACTCATAATTTAAGCATTATTTTTTAATATTATAAATGAGGGAAATATTTTAATTGAAGCTCTTTTTAACATGTGTGTGACATATCTCTTTATTACCGTGCATCTTAATTCGTATTTTATCCATACAACGTGATATTTGCACAGCAGTAAGTGCTGAACTAGCACATTCTTAACGTTATACTAAAAGGAGCAGAAGTGAACTTGTAATGTCTTCTAGTCGCTTTTTACAGTATATTCGATTTATACAATAATCAGCTTCACGAAGTCTCCTGCACACAGCAGAATAGGCAGAGGGAACCTAGTGTTAAGACACTTCGTTAACTATTTTCCACCGAAATCTGGAGGCATCGCGTGTTGAGTGGCGGAAGTCAAGCGAAGAAATGAAAATAATAAATAATTCATTTCCTCAAGTAGGAATCGATCACACAACCTGTTGCTTGTACGGTCACACTGTGCCCCAGCGCCACGACTGGCCTCATATCCAATATATGTACAAAAACAATTCCTTAATTGGCTTTATATACGCTGAGTTCTCTAATCGTATTTCCTATTAACTACACAGTTAGTTCGTTAAATATATTTTATTTGCTTTTGTGTTTATACATTAAACAGCTCTTAAATAATTATTATTAGACCAGTAGATAGTTAAATCTTTTTCCTGTTCTTTTTTATTATATTACAGCTTATCAAGTCTGTGAAAGTATCAGAGAGATGCCTTTCTTGTGCCTGTCATTTGTTAGTCGTATATCATTAGCCGCACTTACAGTCAACCTACTTCTTGACTATTGGAAGGCTAAACAACTTATAATTCAAATACAAAATATATTTAATGCAATGAGGCCGTCGTGGATCAAGGGCACAATGGTGCGATTGTAACGGTTGTGGGTTCAATCTCCACTCGAAGGATTGAATTATTATTTATTAATATTTTCATTTCTTCGCTCTGGCACCAAGGCAAAAATCGTTGAGTTCCGCCACTAACACGCAATACCTTGAAAAAGCGGCGGGAAGTGGGGTTCGGAGCGTCTTAACCCTAGCTTCTCTCTGTCTACCCTGCTGTGTGCGGGATACAGCGTGAAGCTGATTTATTTTGATTTAGCTTTGCATTGAACCTAGTGTTAAGACGTTACGTTCCCCATTTTCCACCAAGTTCCGGACAGATGCTCTTTAAAAAGTAATAATGTTAATGTAATAAGAACGTAGCTGTCCTAAAATGAAATAATAATGACCTTTATTCCACACATTGTTCTTCCAAATATTCTCTTTTAGGATAGCATATTAGGCGGTAGGAACCTAGTGGTTAGACTCTTCGTTCCTTGTTTTTTTTTGCCGAATTTTTCAGAAGTGTTGAGAGACGCAACTCAATGCATGTGATTTGTCTTGTCACCCGAGCACAGAAATGAAAACAATGTATTACCCTGAGTGGGAATCGAACTCACAATCATAGAGTTTACGGTCAGAGGCTGTGCCGTTGCGCCATAATGGCCTCCCTCCTATATATAATTAAAGAATTTTCTTCTCAGTTTCTGTCCGTTATTTCTGTCCAAGTGCTCTAACTGGTTAAGCTATATGTTCACATCCTGCTATCAAGAAACTCCAACATTGCTATTGTTTTTATTAGTACGAATGTACCTAAACGATTTAAAATGTAATTTATACACTTTCTACTGATCTACCACTTACTCTATTATCGCAATTTTTTTAAGATCTTTTTCCAAGCTTTTATAAATTCATTAAAAAGTCTTGTCTTCTAAAATTATTTTACAATTAAACAGCTTCCGTCTACAATTTACCACCTGAATAACATGTGAAAAAAGTTATATGTTCTCTCCAAAAACGTCCAAAATCCAATATCAATATCTCAAAAACTACTGAACCAATTTCGATGAACCTGGACTGTTGCCTGTCACCCTAAAACGACAATGTTTTAATTCGATTTAAAACAAAAAGAATTATCTGGATATGATTTTCAGTTTGCGAGAAATATGTATACAAATATGCAAACATTTACAAGTAGGAACTTACGAAATTTAGCACCCCTACTAGGAAGCCTACATTGTTCAACCAATATCAACAATATAACAAACATACATACATGTCAAAATGATAGCCTCTTTTCTTTAAAATCGGCTAAAGAAAAACTTTTCTTTAAAAAAAAGTTATCGACTATAACAGATCTTATATGAAGTATGTAAAGAGAATTGCTTTACATTCTCCACTCATATTTCCTGTCACCAACTTACATAAGAACTAAATGTTTATGCAAGGCTCGTTGTAAGCGCATTGCCTTCCGCGTTGTGGTCTAAACTGTTTACACTGTTGCAATGTAAAATGATAAGAGTTTTAAATACAAAGTTATCATATTTTATTGTACGTAAGTAGGTATATAGAGACCGTTGTGACCCTGCGGCACAGCGCCCGGCTGTAAACAACGCGACGGTTGTAGGTAAGGTTCCCAATCGAGGGAATAAATGATTTTTATTTCCTCGCTGTGGCAACAAGACAAAGTCTGCCTTAATTCTTAATTAATATCTCTAAAATCGGGCAGAAAGTGTGAATCGCAGTTTCTTAACAGTAGGTTCCCTTCACCTACCTTGCCATGCGGAATACAGCGTGAAGCTGTTTGTAAAGTCTATAGAAAATTTTAAAACTTTATACATATCTACTAATAGACAAACAGTATCTATACTTACTTTAAAGAGGTTCTCCGCACCAGCGCGTAACCGCAGTTCCTTATTGATTTCTTGGTTGAGCTGACATCGGCGCGTCTGTAACCGACCGCGGCAGGTGGCCACGCGTGGATCTGAACCCTGGACAGAAAGAAACTATATACTGAATATTGTCGATCGCAGCGTCGGGTTCCACCACTCAGCACGCAATATCTTTCAAAGTTTTAAAGTTTCGAGAATGGAAGACGGAGTGTCTCAATACTAAGTTCTTTTTATCCATGCTGCTATATACTAGAGACGCTTAAAATAAAACATTATATAGTGTTTGAATATATTATCAGTATGTTTATCCCTAGTTTCTTTTTGAAACTAAATAAGAATTTATTAATGTTTACTCTAGTTTTATTTTAATATAAATAAATTTATTATAATCCGTTATATCACATATAGCGGTTAATCCAAAGTTTTAGGTAGCCTTTTAAGTAACAGATACCTTTATGTCGTTTGGCGTTAGGTGTTAAGTTTGGTTGTTGTGTGAAGAGCGAAGTGGGTTGTTGATTTTCACACGCAATGTTAAAAAAATATATTGATTTGATGTAAGTCGTGGCGCAGCGGCACAAATGTATGACAGTACGCGACAGATTGTGAGCTCGATTCTCACTCGAGGAAATGAAATATTTAATATTTTATCACTATCTTTGCAGGTTCCCTCAGCCTACCCTGCTATGTGCGGATTACAGCTAAAAAAATATGTCACGAAAACTTGGCGGTGAGTTGAGAACGTCTTAGCACTAGGTCCCCTTTGCCTACCCCGCTAATGCGGGATACAGCGTGAAAAAAATAACACTACACAGGGTACCGCCGTCCATCGGAATCTGTCGTAAGTGAGGTGCATACCTTGCACGTTGCAATGATGCGTTCAAGTGGATCGGCTTTCACTAGACTTTAATGTACCTAATGATTTTAACACTTACTCGTGAATCGATTTTATTTATTATCAGCCATTGGCTTTATAGAAATATTATCTGTGGTATTTATTTATATTCTGTTTATGTTTCTTTTATCAAATAAAATCAAATCAGCTTCACGCTGTATTCCGCACACAGCAGGGTAGGCAGAGGGAACCTAGTGTTAAGACACTCCGTTCCACACTTTCTGCCGATTTCCGGAGGCATTGCGTGTTGAGTGGCAGAACTCAACGCCGCGCTTAACCTCGACACCAGAGCGAAGAAATGGAAATATAAATTTAAGTAAATATTTCATCTCCTCGAGTGGGGATCGAACCCACAACCAGTCGGTTTTACAGTCACACCTCGTGCCACTGCGCCACCACTGGCCTCATGTTTCTTTTATAATATTATAAAATATGTTATTCGTGGCTCGTGAGTTCCGCCAGTCAACACGTAATGCCTCCAAAAATTCGGTGGAAAATAGGGTACGGAGTGTCTTAACACTAGATTCCCTCTGCGTACCCTGCTGTGTGCAGGTGTGAAGCTGATTTAAATATGTTATTCAGACATTTTTTTATAAGGGGATTGAAAAGCAATTTGTTGGCACTTAGGTAGTTTATTTAAGTTTATCTTTTTTAGTTAGGAATTCATTATTTCATAACTTACATCGATGACATCACTGTCAAACTTCACGTAAATGCTCTAATCAAAACAAAGAACCGTTCACACATAAAATTATATGTACTTCCCCAATTTGTATTTGAACCTAGAACCATTAACACATATTCAATTTCCAATGGCGCTACGATGTCAAACATCACTTAATAACTTACATAAAAAATATTAAACCTATTAAATATGTAACAAATACATATAAGTAACAGTTACAAGCCTTGAATAAAAATGATATTCACTTAAGCAATATATAATATGAGCACAGTAACATAAATGTATTCGCTACACGAAATATTGCAAGCGAGCTATCCCCTACTAAGGTGGAGTTGAACGTTAATAATTACTCTGTAATAAATTAATGACATTCAGGCCGTCGTTGCCCGTAGTTGTAGGTTCGAATTCTGCTTGTGATAAAGATCTTTTTATTTCTCCGTTATGGTTAGGCAAGCGAGGCGTTGAGTTTCGCCACTCACCGCGCTTTGTCTTAGATTTGATTGGAAAGTGTAAAAAGGAGTAAGTACTAGCTGTTTACCATGTTATGCTGCAAAAATGGGAAGCTAAAAATATATAATATTGTTTGTTATGATCTAAACGTGTATATTATAAGCATAAGAACTGGTATTTTATCTAATATAAGCTATATTCTTAAAATGATAGAGGTCGTCGTAGCGCAGTGGTATAGTCTGACTATAAACAGCGACGGTTGTCGGTTCGATCTCCGAAGGAATTAATTAATTTCATGTAAATACTCTTGTAACAAGACAAAGGTTGGCGTTGAGTTCCGCTAGTCAACAAGTAATGCTTGGAATTTAGGCGACGCGTGGGCATGGAGTGTCTTAACTCAAAGTTTCCGCTGCCTATCCTGCTATGTACGGGATACAACGTAAAGTTACCTCAAACAAACACCGAAGGACTCCATTGTCAAAACATATGAATTTATAACATTTTTAAAGTGTTATTCCACACTTAGGAAAGAAAAATACTTATTTCTAAATATGTGTATTAATTATTATTTAATAATCAATTTATTTTATATAAATTACAAAAACGGCTATTTTTGCATAATAAAAAAACACTGTCAAAGAAAAATCTATACATTCTTAACTATAAACACAAATCACGTATAATTCTTCTTGTGAATACAAATGAGCTTGCAATAAAATATGATTGTACCATCAAAATGCACCGAAAAGGTATGGAGATTTGATGGGACGTGCAAACATTGTTAATATGTTAGGTAAATGAGTAAATAGTGAGACATGAATAAGTCAAGTAAAACATCAATTTTGTTGTTTTCCCTTTCATTTTACCTTTCGTAAAAGGTTCAACTCTGTGGATTGGAGTTTTTTCTTTTTTTTTCATTGGAATAATTTAGTGTATTACAATTAAATAGAATAGTTAGTAATTCACATTAAACTTTTATATAATTTCTCCGTTTTAATTGACTGACAGACATAATGCAGACAAAATGACTTGGACTTCCGACATTAAAATAATAAAAATAGAAAATTCATTAAACACTAGGTTCCCAGGTTCCCTCTGTCTACCCTGAAATGTGCAGGATACATTACTTAATTTTATAATACGAAAATCGTATTTACGACTTCTCTCAACAAATAGCCACTGAACCATCCAGTAATTTAAAGCTCTATACGTTCGGAATGAAAATTGCTATAATAAGGAGTGTTTTTATTACGAATTGTAAATTGATGATTCAAAATAACTATTATTATATTAATCTCGTTTATCATTTATTATGCTTTAGTAAAGTTGGGAAAAACGATGGTTGTAGGTGTAACTTCTGAATCTGGGAACATAGCGTTCTTCCCAATCTCCGCTAAATTCTGGAGAACTTAACGCCACGTTTTGCCTCGACACTAGAGCGGAGAAATTAAAATATTATTTTTTTTAATTTACGAGTACAATCGAACCAGTAGTTCGATTGAACTCGTGAACAAGTCGCGTTTACAGTCGCACTCTTGTGCCCTTGCCTCAGGACTGTCCCAATATTATTCTGGTTCTCTCTATTTACTCTGCATGATGCAAAAGACACCTTAATACAATAAAATATAATAAATATATTTTATTTTATAAAGGTGATATAAAAATGTACATATAGAACAAAACTTTAAATATAAAAAATGAAATAATATTTAAAGAAGATATTTTAGGAATAAAATACTTAAAAGTATGTAAATAATTACAATGTAATGAAAATGTGTTTATTTTCATTACATTGTAATTGATTTTATGGAGCGTGTCCAATGTATTTCACATTACTCAAATAGAATAATTAAACATCATGCATCAATTATTAGGTTCCGATTGCTAAAGAGTTTCCAATATTTTAAATTTAAATAGCCGTGGAGCGTTTACAAACACACGCCCACAAGCATGTGACGCGAGCGTAAACGCGGCAGAATGTGCGAGGAAATTAAAATATACTCCTCGAGTAGGAATCGAATCCACAACCTCTCGCGTTTATAGTATCTTGTGTCACGACTGGCCTCATTTACATTGAATAAAGTTTTTTTTATTGTAATTGGAATTTGAATCTACTACTGTGCAATGTTTGATTCAATTAGGCACATACCGATTAAAAACTTATTATATGTTATACTTCTACATTTTTATAATTTGTTATCCATAGCTTTATCTGTCATTAAACCATGGATAACAAATTATATTTTTTTAGTTTCAAATTTTATTGTCAGCGAGTTAGCCAGCAAAATTGATTCATAGCTGAGATTAAAATATTTAAAAAGAAATATTTATTTAGAAATAAATGAGATTGTTATTATTTTACTTCACTGAAAGGGAACTCAATACATAAAATGAAGTTTGAAGAAATGATACAGATCGAATTGCGTCGTGATCAAGTTCTATTGTCTTTGGAACGTGAGAGGCATATTTCCGATGCGAGCTTTGTTTATGGTATCAGTTAGTGTCACTAAAGCGCCATAGTATAAAGTTTTGATTGTTATATGTCATGTCAAATGATTTTTTTAACGGCCTGAAGCGACCACGTATTTTGTTTTATTTTAAATCCACCTGTATCACCCATATAGCAGGGTAGGCAGAGGAAACTTAGTGTTACCTTCTCCACTTGCTTCCGTATTTTCGTAGCATTGTGATTTTAATAGTTGACTCACCGCCACCCTTTGCCTTATTATTAGATCGAAGAAATGAAAACATTAAATTACTAAAATAATACATTCTCCCAAATGGGAATCTTTGATTCCTAACCTTAACGTCACACGTTTGTGTTACTGCGCCACGACTGCCTCCTAGTTTATTATAATATTTTAAAGATTCGGTAATAATACGCCGTTCTAATCTTTTCTTTTTGCCTCAAGTGATTTTCAAATCCTCAACTACGAATATCGTCAGACATTTCACTTGTAATTCACGACGGCGATCTTAACTTATTTAGTTACTTTCAAATATCATAAATTTGTTTCATTAAAGTTAATCATTATAAGATAACCATAATTTTACGCCCTATGTAGTACTATCAACATGTCATATAATAACCACAATTAACATTTTTATATGAACCTTTTGAGCGCGGACAATAAATAAAAACAAAAATACTTCAAGTCGTAAATGAACTTTAAGAGACAAATAATACTCTTTGAAAACCACATAAATTTGTTCTGTGCTAAGTCCCGTATACCTCTATAATTTAAACCATAAACGTTTTAAATTAAGCAATATATTTTACAAGAAGCATTTTATTACGCAAAGTAGCACCGCTTTAGACACAAAATGACCCGAGAAAAATATTTAACAGCGAAAATTGCCTCAATTAACCAGTTCTGAGATTACTATAAACGCATAAATGAGGTTGAATGGTGGCTGAATGTTGCGCAACTGTGGATAAAAAAAGTTCCGTTGACAGCTGACGCCATGACAGATTACGATCAAGATGGCGGTTTAATCTTTTGATTGCGCGCCAATTTGTAATTTATTTGTTGCAAAAAAAAATGAGTATTTACTTAAAGTATGAAGAAATGTAAGAATATCCATTATATAGGTATGAGTTTAATATGTATTTCTTTATAATTGATGCTGTGCGTTCAAAAATATAAAATCAGTTAAAAGGAAAAGTAAGAATCGCCTTATCATCATATTAAAGATGCTAAGGTAAAAATATTTATTTACAAAACGTATAATTTTAATACAGAATTCAACAATAACTCTATTAGTCAACATTAAGAGCTAGGTTGAGACCTGTCGTGGCGCAGCGGCACGAGGTGTGACTGTAAAACCGACTGGTTGTGGGTTCGATCCCCACTCGAGGAGATGAAATATTTACTTAAATTTATATTTCCATTTCTTCGCTCTGGTGTCGAGGTTAAGCGCGGCGTTGAGTTCTGCCACTCCACACGCAATGCCTCCAGAATTCGGCAGAAAGTGGGGAACGGGAGTGTCTTAACACTAGGTTCCCTCTGCCTACCCTGCTGTGTGCGGGATACAGCGTGAAGCTGATTTTAAGAGCTAGGTATCAATCAAACCTAGTTCCATACATTATACCAAAATATGTAACTGATATATTATAAACTTTGTTATTTAAACTATTTATATTTATATAATATAATTATGTGTAAAATATGATTGTTTTTAATATTTTTAATCGATGATTAGATTTTCGAAATTTGTAATAACTATTTAAACTCCAATTGATAAATAACAATAATAATAATACAATCAAATTGGAATCTAAGAATACATAATTATGTAAATATTTAATTAATATTATTTGTAATTGTATGTATAAGAAATAAGATTTTTTACTTTTATTAATCTAAGTTAATAATAAACTATTTAATTATAAACTAATTAAAATTAATATCAAATCATTTGTACTCACTGTAACTTATTCATTATAGAGACATAAACGTCGATTACATTTTAATAGTTCGAAGAGAATTTCACTTAGAAAGGCTCTTTCTTCGGCATGCTAACTAGTATTGGAGCTATCCGTGCACATGTCACGTAATGTTATGTAACACACAACACTTTCATTATTTTGTGTTCTTTTAAATTGTCAAAATTTTGTTCGTGACTGTGGCTATAGTTTGTACAGCCTTTACAGATTTTGCTCTATTTTTATTTGTATTTTTTAAATTAGTAACAGTATAGTAGAAAAATGTAAAATGTCTTTTTCTCAGTCGGGGAATTAAATATTTACATTTTTTCGTTCTGACAAGACGATGTGGCGTTGAGTTTCGACGCTCAACATGTAATGTCTCGATCCTATGTCCGAGAACCCGCTCTATAGCGGTGCGTGGGGAACGGAATGTCTTATCACTACGTTTCCTATACCTTTCTTTTAGTTAAAAGGCAAATTAAAGTAATCTATGTTAGACTACGGTCTTTTTATAGCCTACCAGTCACTGGATACGCATGAAACTAATAAATTAAAAAATAAAAATATTACATTTAAAAATAGAAGAATTCTTGCACTTTCTGTAGGATTGACAGTAATGACATTTTCTTATGTGCCTTTAATAATTTATGTCAATAATAAATATTTCAATTACATAATGGTATGTCTATTAGTAATTCTTATCGCGGTTTCAATATATTTACATTGAGACTACTAAGTATACACAACCAATACATATTAAATATTTACATGCCTCAGTAATATAACGCCGCGCCGTTTTGACTCATTAAGACTCATACCCACTTCCATTCCATTAAGATTCATGCACCATGTGTACATAATGGTTACAGGTTCAAGTCCATTTGATAAAAAATAGCTCCCTCAAATATATACGTTTTTCTTGCAAACAGATAAAGTGAAAAAAATCACACCGAATGTATACGTGGGTCGGGAAAAAAATAAAGCGACTTCAATTATATGGGTATAGTTTTTAGTATAAAATATTGTAGCCATTGTGTCGCAGCGCACTATAATCGCGACAGTTTTGGATTCGGTTCCATTCGGGGAGTGACTTATTTCCATTTCTTGATAACGAGATCGTAGGATGCTATGCAATATCTCGGAACGCTGTATGCTTTATAGGGCTGCAACATGAAAATATAAAAAAAAACATGTGAAGTAAACATTTTAATAGGTACTTGTTTATGTATAAATATTATTTATTACAATATAAAAAAAATCGGTTAAGTGGGAGTCGGACTCACCTATCGAAGTCGGACCGCCTATCAATTTTAGGACCGTAGGTCAACGGGAAGTACAATATTCTGTATAAAATAAAGTACAAATATAAGTTTGTAATTATTATTATTTTTTTCAATGAAATATTTATCTTCGTATTTTTTTCATAAGTCAAATTATAAATATAGGTCCAAGAGAGTATCCTATAATATAGATTTAAAAGAAATAAATAAATCAGCTTCATGCTGTATCCCGCACACTGCAGGGTAGGTAGAGGGTTACCTAATGTTAAGACACTCCGTTCCCCACTTTCTGCCGAATTCTAGAGGCATTGCGTGTTGTGTGCCCCTGCGCCACGACTGGCCTCATTAATATAGTTTTGATAGATTAATAAAATGGCGAATTTCATACATAAATGCTCGTATCTTTTGGTTGCGTAAACTTACGTAGCTTGATTTTGTCTGTGCTTCATAGGACTATAGACATAAATATTAAGTATTATTTCATGTAAAAAACATTACAACTCGCTGGAAATATATAGATGGATAAAATCTAAAATCTATTATGTGGTTTTTAAATTAATACACAAGAAACAAATATGTAACAGTTTTTTTTTCTTTTTAATATAATATTTTTAGCTTCTCGCTGTATTCCACACAAAACATGGTGGGGTTTTACAACGTCTAATTAGATAGTCATACTCTATTCTTCTTCTATTTTAACTGATTAAGATATTAAATACATTTCCCTACCAATATTAGAATCCACAACTGTTGCCTTTACCCATACGAATGTCCACTGCGCCACTGCAGCTATAAATCACATCAATAAAACTTACGTAACTCATAACGGGACGCTGTTATAATCGTATTATTACGTCCAGCTAATTGTGACCGGGTATCGAACCTGCTCGGGCGATATAACGGTAACCGTATACTTGTGTAGCGGTTACTTATTATAGAATACGATTCTTATGAGATTGTATGTGCGAATTGAGTTTGCTTGTATGCTTATAATTATGATACTTAGGTATTATAGAAAAATCATTAGTACATTAGGTCGAGATCCAACTGCTTAAATCTGTTGGGATCTGCTTTTCTAATGAAATTTATATTTAAGGATGATACATGATAGTTGAGACTACACTACATGATAGTAGAGAATAGATTACACTAGGGTGCCTAGAAGAATCCTGCCGCAATCACCTTTAGTTAATGTTTTTCGTAACTCGGTTTTGGAGAAAACTGCACTCATATGTTTTTCATATGAATCGTACATCATTTGAAAGAAAATCGCATAAGGAATTGGAAAAACAACATACCATTGCCAACTAAACAGGTCACTTAATAGTAATATTTGCACTTATGTGTTATTTTAGGCTAACTACTTTTGAATTGTCAAGTTACCTAAAATATTAGTAGTGTCACTCTAATATAAAGGAAGCTACCTCAGGGTCGAGAGGCAGTTCTGCTGAGAAAAGACGGCAATAGATAGATGATAGATCCCTACAGATTTAAGCAATGTAATCTTAGGCCATATTGAAACCACAAAACACGACAGGCAATTGGTTCGATTTCCAGTCGAGTAAATTAAATACTTAATATTTTCACTTCGTCGCTCTGCTAAGAGGCAAAACGCGGTTTTCAGTTTCGCCATTCAACATGCAATGCAATTTGCCCAAAAGTGGAGAAGGAGAACGGAATGTCTCAACACTATGTCCCCAAGTTCCATCTCACTTAATCCTATATCTATTCGTAATAGATGTATTTGCTACCGACATAAAACAGTTACATATAAGGAATTCAAGCTATAGAATGTAATGGTGTTACAACATTTTCATTACATATTGTACCAGTATGTTACTTAATCTGTCATCAAATGTCAACAATAAAAATATTTTTTTATTTACGCATCTGTCTTCTTACATTCTTTTCTCTTGTTCTAAGTTAACTCGTCGGGGACAAGGGACTCTATGAAGGAGGACATCATATAAAAATATGATGTCTTTCTTCACGAAGTCCCTCGTCCTCTAAACGTCCAGTGTTTGTTAATGTTCGTATTGTAAAAAATACATATTGTAAATATTTCTTTTGAAAGGCCAAACATAGTGTTGAGACACTTTGTTCTCTGTTTTAAAGACATAACATGTCGGGTAAAAACTAACGCTATATTTTAAGCTTTCTTAAAACAAGATACTTAATATGTATGCATATCGAAAATTGTAACTATTTCAAAATATAAGTATAAGTGTATTTTAATATATCGATGTATACGAATACACGAATTCAATACAGAAAAATAAAATAGCGTGGCCTTGAAAGACATTTGGGCGGTGCGTGGGGCGTTCCCCAGAATATTCTAACACTAGGTTCCCTCTGCCTACCTTGTTAGAAGAAAAAAAAGTGAAGCTGAAAAACAAACTAATTCCAAATAAATACAAATTCTAATTATATTTGTTCAATGGTTTCCTAAAAAGATTGGCCAACGTGGACGTGCTCGTCGGTTCTTAAAGAATAGGTGCGAAGTAATTCAGAGACCCTATTGTTGCAGCGTAGACTGTATGTTACAGAATCTTTTGTTTTTAGCAAATTTAGATTACAACAAGGAAACAAGATATCTGTTTTGTTTTAAATTGGTAAATATAGAAAAAAGCATAGCTATGTTTAAATAAATTTTACGTAGTAACGCCGCGCTTTATTTTTCCAATTTAGGGAAATTAAGAATTTACTCTTGTAATGTTAAAAGGAGCTTATATTAATATCAATATTTTGATTTATTTTAAATTTAAAATAAATTCTCTCTGCTTGACCCGTAAAATAAAAACATAAAAAAATAGATAAAATAAAACCTTCGTGGCACAGTGGTACAATTGTAAACACGAAGGTCGTGGCTTCGATCTCCACTCTTGGGAAAGAATATATATCAATTGATTTCATTGGTAAACAAAACGGCTTTGAGTTCCATCACTCAACACGCAAGTCTTCAAATTGGCCGGTAAGAGGGAAACGGAGTATCTTAACGCTAGATTATCTCTGGCTATATAGATATGCGGGAGAAACGTGACGTTACTTTCTATGGAAAAAAGTATAAAAAAAAATAGGATGCTGCACTACTTAGCAATATAGCACGGACGATCTCAATAATAAGCGATTGCAGATGATCAAGATCAAAATCTTATAAAATGTTTGAGCAATTCTATTGTTTTTTTTTGTTTGCTAATCTCCAATATTGCCAACCTTGAGGAAGACATTTCCGACATGGATAGTTTATTATTTTATTACACTAATATAATGGATTCGACGTGATGAAAAATGTTGAAAGTTAACCGTTATGGATTCGTTGTATTGTAATGATGATTATGTATGCAGTATTTCTGAAATTTATTGAAATTTATCTATATTAAATCTATCTATGTTAAATAAAGCTAAAAAGTTTGCTTCGTTGAACGCGCTAATCTCAGGAACTACTGTATGAAATAATATTTTTTGTTACTTAGTTTACTTATTGGGGAAGAAAGCCATAGGTTATAAATTATTCAGTTGTAACCCACTGTACTTGCGGTCAGAGTTAGCTCACAAACTTAGAATGTGTCATTTCAACAACTAATAGGTAGTTATTTCCAGTGCAGCCCAAGGCGCAGGTTCCTATCTTTAGTTCAATATGAAAATATTATTTTTAAGTTTACTTTATTTTATTGCTACTTTTATATATATTTTTATATTGTAATTGATGTAACACTGAACTAATTGAAGTAAAAAATACGATTTTTTCGTAATAAATAAATAGAAAATCGTGGTGCTGCGGCATAGTCTTAGCTTTTAGCGTCTGGATGTAAACGCGACGACTGTGGGTTTGATTTCCACTCGGGGAATTATACTCATTTTGGTAACAAGACAAAGTGCAGCGTTGAACTCAACACGCAATGTCTCGAGAATTGGACGGAAAGGAGAGAACAGTGTTCTATATATAGTGGATTACAGAGTGAAATAACAAAAAATACACATCAAACCACTTGCGTAACAAAAAAAAACCATATAAACAAAAGTAAAACACAATTATATCGATAATAATTAATAGTGATGTACATTAAACTATCACTTTCATAAAAAAAACCATTTCACCCATCTCTTAAGCAGCCCAATTAAAAAATGCCCTTAGTTACAACCAACATGGTGAATTAGAAAGCGCGGATGGCCATGTCTCTACATACTACCTACTACTTTCCCCTCGAAACGCAATTACCTACAATTATAGGCTTATCGTGGTACAAACTATCTAATTAAATATGTAACGAAACTTGAACCCGTTACCCGCTTGTCGTTTAATTATTCTACTTTCGACGGTGGTTTCTTCTCTCAGTTGTTACGTTTGTTACATTTTGATTTTACGATTTGTTTTGGTTTTTATGTAACTTCAAATAAAAAAATAGAGCAAGTGCAAATAAGTAAATACATATAATAAATTAAAAATAAAGTTAATAAAAAAATATATATTTTATATTTTTTTTAGATTCATGCTTTATTTTATATATAGCATGGTAAATAGAAGGAACCAGGGACCCTAGTGATAAGACTCTCTATTTTCCATTAAGGCATTTCCCTGCCACACTTTCCCCCGAATTCTTATACATTGCGTATTGATTGAGGATCTCAACACCGCGCTTTGCCCCGTTACAAGAGCGAGGAAATGTAAATATTAAAGGCTACATTACCCCAAGTGGATTTCAAACCCACAACCGTTGCCATTAGAATCGTACTCTTGTGCCCCTGCGCCACGACGTATGGGTTTAATGAGTTATATGTATAAAATATAATAAAAAGCGACAATGGAGTGACTAAACAAAACATTCTCAATAAATAGTAGTAGATACTATTTAACCTACAAAGATTTGTTCAACTCAAACCAAAAATTCCTGAGATTAGCGCTTTCAAATTAAGTAATATTTCAATTTTATGTTATTAGTATAGATAAAAAACAAAAAGTCATTAAAGCTAATAATAATCAAATCCCATAATAATTATTCTCAACCGGTCACCTAAATAAGGAGTATCGTGAAAGGTGGCGCATCACGTCCAAGAAAGTCGTCGTGTCTAATACCTTATACATGTTGAATACGACTATTTTGAGCACTAAGAAAGTGCATTTAAATGCGATATATTTACATCTTGACTCAAGTGGTTTAGTGGTTAGTATATATAATGAATATGAAGTTACAAATTCGAATAAAGTTGAATTGGGTAAATATTTTAGGATATTTTAAGCTGCCTAATAATATATACGGGGAAATAAAAAAATGATCCTCCTCGGAATGTAAAAAAGGCTGTTAAATGAAACATAAAATAACAATTTGTGTCGCTTCATAAAAAAAAAACTACGTAAAATCGTGATGAACACCCGTAGAACATCCATGAAGATGCTGTCATCAACCACAGTCATACCGTAGACGAGGCTAAATAGGTATGGGGAAGATTTCTTCTACTACGTTCTCTTTTTAAGCGACCGTCAATTAATCACGTGATGTTTTGTTAGCATTTTTAACCTCAATTCCCCCTTTGCGATACGTGGTAAGTTTTAAGACTAATACGGGTGGTATTAGTTCAAAAAGACGTGTGTTTTTTTTGTATTTTTAAAATTTTACCATGATAAAAATGTCTAGACAGAAAGATTGTAAGTTGTTCTTTAAGCCAAAAACTGGACAAGCGCGAGTCAGGCACGCCCACCTAGGGGTTTCTTACAAAAATTAAAGCTTTTTTCTGAAATTCAGGCGTAGCTTAGCCAGAGGTCTTTCATCTGATACCTCACTTGAACTAGCGGCTTTAATACCAAATTTTGCCCCCCTTTTAAGGCTATTATTTTTTAGGATTTAATTAGATTTGTATATTTTTCCTGAATTAGTAGTACTACCTGTAGATGTTAGCTGTCACATTTCATAATTCTAGGTCAACCGGAAGTAGCCTAAAATATTAATGTGTAATGTCGCTTAAAATATCGCAAAATATTAATTTTCATTCCTTTTGTAGTGCCGAAATACGCGGTTTTTGCTATTTAAGTCTATTATTTTTTGGGATTTAACCTCAAGTGTACAGTTTTCAGATTTTTTCCTAAACTAGTACTACCTGTAGAGGCAAGCTGCCAAATTTCATAATTCTAGGTAAACCGGAAGTACTCTACGAATTTTGATCCTCTTTATAGTGTCTGTCTCTCTTTCTCTGTCTGTCTTTATATGTGTTTTTTGCGTTGCAGCTATATTTTTTTCAGAGAAAATATAGAAATATTTTTTTCGTAAATATATGGTTAGAATTTCTAAGCGTCCTTGATATTAAAAATCTTGACAGACAGACAGAAAGGCAGACAGACAGACAACAGATTGCTCTTATAAGGGTTTTTTTTCTTTAAAAAGAACGGAACCCTCAAAAAAAAAAAAAAGTGTAATCATGCGAAAAAAAATTGTATTAGTACCTACATGAACATTATTTGTACATATGAACATTGTCCTCGGATCACGCAATTTGCAAAATAAATACTCGTGATATATCGTGATTTTATCTGATCTGGACTTTAGCTTTGAACAGATATATTCGTATAAATGTTGTTTTTTTAATTTTTGGGGCAAATTTCTGGGGTGGGCACAGACCCCTATTTCTCTCCCTATTCCTGCCCATATGTTATTCTCATGCTGTATATGTAAGACGCACGGCAACTGAGGTAACGACCTCAGTTTACTAATGTTTTTTCACAATCATTCTTGTCATACAGGAACATCCATACATAATTATATTAAAATTGAGCAACCTAAATTCGTATCTACACACCAAGGACAACGTTGCAGTGCATTAATAAATATGCATACTGTGTAACTGATGTAATAACCATTGCGTTTCAACTTGTTAATTTATTCGTACCAATTTAGAATGCAATTTAAATAATTTTTAACCTGGTTATGTTTGTAAGTTTGCAATATGCCAGCTTTTTAAATCGCAAGGTGATATTCTGTTTTTGATTTAGTTTATTATTTAAATATTTTTTTCCCCGATCGTCGCGTTGACAGTCAAACGTTATCACACTGCGCCACAACGGCCTTAATATTCAAATTATGTTTTTTTTATCTATGCATAAAAAAAATCTATACATTAATACGTGAAGTAACAACACTTATAATTTATATGTAGGAGAAATGCAGAACGCTAATATTTTTCAATAAATAAAACACTACACACACACTACTATGGATTTGACAATATTTACACTTTATGGTTATAAAGGCATACACGTTGCTATGGCAACGTCAACGCGTATAAATATAAATATGTAATTTTTAATTAACATTCTAAAGTATTATAAAAATATTTGATATAATTGATATAGATGACTTGCGCCGTGCCCTGGTTCCAAAATAAGACATATATTGCATTACGTTTCTTTGGTTAGGCTTTTTCAGCAATAGAGTAATAAAACATAAAATTAAATCAAATCAGTTTCACGCTGTATCCCGCACACAGCAGGTTCCCCACTTTCCGCCGAATTTTTCGAGGCATTTCGTGTTAAGTACCGGAACTCAGCGCCGCGCTTTGCCTCCACATGTATGTAAATAATTATTTCATTTTTTCGAGTGGGGATCGAATCCACAACCAGTCGATTTTACAGTCACACTTTGTGCCCCTGCACCACAACTGGTCTCATCATCTCTATAATATTAGTATACATAGTATTAAATATAGATAATAAATTATGCAATATATTTAAAATGTTGATTAAATTTTAACATAAGATTAATTTCATAAAAATATAATATGTAAGGCGGATTAATAATAATAGACTAAAGTTTCCAAACTCAATGTCAGTACAATTTTATTGCTCCTTTCATAACCTGTTAACTGTTGCGTGTTAATGCGTAATTGGATTCGTCTTCAAATTTATGTATATATGTAATAATATGTTTAATTGACACCACTATGGTTCAGTGGTTTTGTGTAATTATTGTAGGTGGAAGTTCAAATCATTTTATTTATATATTTTTTTATTCTAAATCATTTTAAATCTTTGAAAATCTATTAAAAATAAAATTTATTTAGAACGGGCTATTAGTGTAGTGGTTTATGACTCGGCCTCTGAAGTTGCATATTTGATTCCCGATTAGGACAAACTAGTACGGTATACTTTGCTATGTATTGAGGTGTGAATTTAACGATTTTATTTATTTCGTATTAAGATAAGCTTATTGCTAAAATAGTAAGTTTAAGCGGGCGAAGCCGCGTTTGTATCCTTCGTCCATGAATATTTTTCTGTAACACACTAACCTTACGTTACCATGACGCTATAATTTAAAATATAAGCATTTATTTCAAATAAAAATAAACACAAACACACAAAATATAAAAAAAATACAATACAATATAACTATATATTGTCAAATCACGTGATCACTTTCTCTTATAGAGATTTCGATAATCGCAGTGTCTCGTTACAAGCGTAATGGTTGTTATGAAATGAAGTATCGACATTTGATTCTCGTTAAATTTAAAGTGTTAAAGATGTTTCAAAACATTCTTATGACAGTACTAGCTTGCACCTGCGGCTTCGCCCGCGTGGTTCAATGGCAATAACTAAATAGAATATTTTGTATTTGAGGATATTTTGGCCCAGGTACAATTGGTTTGAGAAAGAGAAAAATAAACGATAAATGTGATTTAGGTATTATAACCTTTAAAAAAATGATTTTCCAACACATTTTTTTTCAATTCGAATCAGTAGTTTCTAAGATTAGTGTATCAACCAAACAAGCATTTCTGCTATATACCTGATACCCAGTTCCCCATACAACGCCTAATATTCGAGATCGCAGTTTGAGTGGCGGAATTAAACGCCGTCGCGCTATGGAAAGACATGAAATAACAATAAATATGAAATTATAGCTTCAGATTTTATTCGACATTTTATATTTATTTTTAATTTTATAGTTATTAATAAAACACTATATTATATTCTCCTCATATATGTATATCCTATAACTGGTTGATACTTATAAAGCTTTTGACCTTTGAAGCCATCTCCGAGGCATATTTAAATGCACTTTCTCTGTCACAAATATTTAAGGTTGCTTGTTGTTTCCATTATATTTTGTGAATGTTATTCTGTAGGTATAGCGTGTTCAAATAGACTATATAGGAACATGTAAAAAAATATTATATCTATTTTAAAATAAATACAAACAGTATTCAATACATACTAATAATATTTTGGTTACTTTCACGCTCTAACCCGCATATATTTAAGGGTTTTAACGCAATGTTTTACTCCGTTAACTCAGATTATTAAAAAACAATATTTATGTTTTTTGGTAAACCTAAAAATATAAATTCAAAAGTGTAAGAGAACACTTTAAAATCAATTGTGATTTGAATCTTGGACATCAAAATTTAAAGCAAGCACCGAACCACAGAATAATATAAAAAATAACTATCTTAAATAATCGTATTTTATTTACCGTTAAATTTCAATTAACACTATGTAAGTTTATGCAATGTTTGCGTCACACTCGCGCATACAGAGGAGAAATTTGTTCTCTTGTTTCTTACATTCATAATTGATTTTGATTAAAGAATAATAGATAACTATAGGTATGTGATTTTTTAGCTTTACGCTGTTTATCCCACATTTACCACGTTAGGCTGAGGGAACCTAGTGTTAAGCCACTCTGTTCCATACGCACTGCCCAATTTTTGGGATATGGCGTGATGGTAAAGGAATTCAATTTCTTGCTCTATTTTCTACAAGGGCGAAGAAATGCAAATAATTATTTCCTCCGAATGGGTATTGAACCCACAATAGCCCCACGACAGACTTAATTTTCATGAATAATTCCGCCTCAACATGCAATGCCTCCAGAACTTTGCGGAAAGTGGGGAACGGAGTGTCTTAACACTAGGTTCCCTTTGCCTACCCTGCTGTGTGCAGGATACAGCGTGAAACTGATAAATAATTAAAATATATACTGTACTGTTACACTACACTTAGGCAAAATGTAATTTTCAAAATTTAATAATAATATTTAATTGTTCACAGGATTTGAATGCACAATCATAGCGGATGAAATAAATATATAAAAAATATAAAATAAATGATGCATAGACAAAAAAGGTTATTTTCATAAAAAACTATAAGTTTAATAAAGGTTGTTTATACAATGTATTTTGTGAATAAAATTAAATAAACGAAAAAAGAACCATAGGGTTTTTTATCGCGTCGCGCTCTAGTTGGCATTTCGGTCGTCAGAGAAATGAGACCTCTCTACGGATTGACACTGATGGTAAGATCACAAACGTTTATTTTTTTTAATTTGTTTAACGTGTATCTTTTTAGTTCTAAATAATTATATATATTTATTTGTTATCTTTACTAGGTGTAATATGTTATCTGTTGCAGTTATATTATATGTGAAGAAAGTATTTAATGGAAAACTGTACTCTGTCTTTGTATATCAATATTATTAGCTTTTCTTATAATGGTCTGCTGGCGGTGATAGTGGGCGACGCATCGTAACGCATCGACATAGCGTCTGACGGTAAACGTCACGTTTGTGGGTTCAATTCCCGTTCGGGAGATTGAACTATTTATATTTTATCACTCTAGTTATAAAAGAAAGTGCGGCGTTGAAATCCGCACGCCGCCACTCAGTACACTATGTTTTGAAAACTGCGCGGTGAGTGCAAAACCGAGTATCTTAAGACTAGATTCCCTGTGTCTACCCTGCTATGTGCAGGATACACAGTTAACCGTTAACCGTTCGATTTCGATGGAAATAAAACATTTTTTCATTATAGACCTTCTAAATACAGAAAGAAAATCTACTAATTATATCATTTTTTTTCTATCTTACAAGGATCGCATATAGTAGAGTAAAAAAAATTATATAACATTCAATAATTTTATCCAAGTAATTTATATAATAAATAACTTGGAGGTGAATTTTTAGTTTCTCACTAAAAGTAACGCAACAAAAAACCTGAATTTTTGATCTAGTTATTAGATTTTATAACATATACACGATTTCCGGTACACAGAATATGATGAAATGTAAGGTTGTGAAATTAGAAGCAATTATATGCATCATTTGAGGCTGTATTATTTAGTATTGCCTTAATTGTTAGTTTAAGGCTGTAATTTTGCTTGCTCCGTCTTTAATTGTTTTTTAGTACGCAGAATAAACTTAGTGATAAGACACTCTTTTCCTCATTTACCGCTTATTTTTGAAACATTACGTATTGAGTAGCGGAACTCAACGCCAAAAAAAAAACTATTCCATTAATGATTAATGTTCCTGAGTCCATCATTAGACTACTTAGTAATACTATATTATTATTATAAATTATTCATGGTGTTTGAAAGTTTTAAACGATATGCATTTAACACAATACTTTTGTGTTATGAAAGTAGTCTTGTAATTGATAGCGGAAACGATGAAGGCTGGACAGAAGGTACTGACCTTTTCGGGCGTATCGAAGTAAGACGGGCAATGGTTGCGCAATTTTGGTAAAAACTCTGTTTAATAGATGCTAATTGAGTGTATCTTTACGTTCGTGTAAAGGATTATTGTAAATAAACAGAAATTTAAAGAAATTTGCTTGTAAGTGTATCTGGCCCGATGGGTTTTGGGTATCTGGCCCAATGGGTTCTGGGTTCGATGCCCACTCGGGGAAATGATTATTTTTAAATTATTTTTATCTTTCGGCTGTGTGATACAAAGTACGGCCTTGAGTTCCTCCACTCACGCAATCACATCACGCATCACGTGAAGTGAAAAAGGACTGCAATAACACGGCAACCTATTCCGTTGCTTATTCTGCTGTGCTTTAAAAAGCGGTAATCTGCTGTTTAGGCAGCAGGGTAGGCAGAGAAAACTTAAGAACTTAGCGTTAAGACACTCCGGTTCCCATTTTGAATTTTGAAGGCACTTCTTACTTTATTAATAAGTAATAGGTACGTATTACTTATATTTCGCACTTTTATATGGGTAAGTCTAAGAATATACAGAGTATATCATATAATACACGCAGTTACTAAATTTCTAAATTTTTCCACTACGGGCCGTAAAGAGATGGCTCAAAAAGAACCAGAGTTTCTCGTGATAATATTTTTTTATGTAAGTCCTGGTATGTACTTTGTACCTGTGTGTATAATTAATATTTATATGTTTTGTTTTTTTCAACGCTGTATACTGCAGGGAACCTAGTGTTAACCACCTCTATTTCCCACTTTTCGCAGAATTCTGAAGGCACTGTGTGTTAATTGACGAAACTCAACAGTACAGTTACAAAAATTGGGTGATATCTCAACTATTCAAACAAAAATATTTTTTATATCAATATTTTTAAATGTGCAAGCGCAAGATGTGTTATGATATAAAAAACCATAATAGACTTACACTATCGACCACTAGAAAAACGAAAGCAGTGCCAAGTTCAAATTAAAAAAGGTAAATAGCAAAATTAATTCATACGAAATATTTCTCTGTATCAACAGTCAATTTCACACAATAACAGTATTAATAAAATCTGTCCGTCCGTACCAACGGTACTTGGATGTGGGTTAACACTTAGCCGGACCAGTTTAGCTTTGGGTGCCTCTCGCGAGTAATAAATATGAAATTACTCTTGTAATGAGATAGTAATTGTAGTTTTTGCTGCCTTTTGTGATTATAATTGATTTAACAGTGATTATATTTTAGATACATGTTGTATGTCTGTACCTCTATGATCTAGATAAGACTTTGAAGACACAATGCGGCGTTAAGTATCGCCACCTAACACGTAACATCCCAAATTTGGGTCGAAAGCGAAGAACAGTGTTTGGAAATTTGGTTATCTTTGCCTGCGATATTATGAACTATTAAGTAGAGTAGTAGTAGAGACTGATATGATTGTGAGCTCGATCCCCACTCGAAGAGATTAAATATTTCTTTAAATTTATATTTCCATTTATTCGCTCTGGTGTCGAGGCTAAGCGCGGCGTTGAGTTCTGCCACTCAACACCTCCAGAATTCGGCAGAAAGTGGGGAACGCAGTGTCTTAACACTAGGTTCCCTCTGCCTACCCTGTTGTGTGCGGGATACAGCGTGAAGCTGTTTTTTTTTAAGTAGAGTAAAAATATGCTTTAAATATGGGTGATTCGAACTCATAACCAACGCGTACACACATTATCTACAGTACATTCAAGCACCATTACTCTTATATTTATTACTGTCTTATCAAGATGTCATTAGCAATGCAGAATTTCTGTAAGTCAGCAAATGAACTAAACTGGTCTGGGCCAGGCACTGGGCAGGAACCTCGCTATAAATCGATGCCGCTCACACATTATGCAATAGAGTGCATTGATCTGTGACTCTGTGGAGAGGATTCGTAATAATTTTCTTTTTTTTTTAGTTTTTTTTTAGCTTTACGATGTTCGCCGCATACGTCAGAGTAGGCAGAGGGAACCTAATGTTAATATAATTTGCCCACACGTTCCACGAGGACATGAAAATATTAAATACTTCATTTCTCCGAGTGGAAATCGAACCCACATCCGTTACATTTACAGTCACAGGCTGCAGCTGCGCCACGATGGCCTCCTAAAGTATTATAAGATCTCTTTTAAAATGTTGTTGTGTGTATAAAATAAAAAAAAAATATTAAATAATAATAAATATTAAATAGTAATACGTCGTGGCACGCTTGGGAGATGGAATTAAGCTGTTGTAGATAGATACGTAGTTTAGGTTTGCAAAGGTAACCAATAATATATAGCCCTTAGTGACCTAAAATTTCAAAGATTTTTTTATAAAGAACTCATAAGTAAAATAAGACAATTATATTTTTAACATTTTCTAAAGTGTTATTCCACACTTAGGAAAGAAAAATACTTATTAAGAATACATATAAAAATTTGAATATAGCGGGAATTAATATTATTAATCCCAAAAAAGACAACATAATTCAAATAAGTCGTTACAGCAATTCTGACAGCCACAAACACAAGCGCTCTAAATTAAAAAAAAAAACATTACTTACTTGTGTATTAATTAGATCAATCGATTATATCAATTAATTCAATTTGAAGGTAGAACACAGAAATAAAAAAAAAAATTATCAGATCGAGATTTGAACCAGTGTCCACTACAGCGAAAAACAAAGAAAAATCATATCATCAACGACTCCACAGTCTACAGTTAAAGTTCAACGACAGTATTTATTTATATAAACAGGAAACGAGGCCTTCCACAATCTTGCGTCTATTAGGAACGAGTACGCGGGATTTCTTCTAAGCAATTTAGCTATAGATATATCAACGTGCAAAAAGTTTGACCGTACGTTTGTGCATTAGTTTCCTGTTTGTAGGTAAAAAAATATAATAATTTAGCTAAATTTGTACCGGTAAATATTTTACTGATGAATATTACGTTGTATTCTTTAAAAAGACTCTTATAATAATTATTATAATCCAATATTTTAGTTTTGTGGTCGCTGTCTATTTAGGAAAACATATTTTTTAGCTTAACACTGTATCTCGTATGTAGCAGGGTAGGCGTAGAGAACCTAGTGTTAGGACACTCTGCTCCCCACTTTCCGTGGAATTCTGGAGGCTTTGCGTGTGGAATGGCACCAATTCAACGCAGCAATTTGCCTCGACTCCAGAGCGAAATTTAAGAATTAAATATTTTATTTCCTCGAGTGGGAATCGGACCCACAATCTGTAACCTTTACAGTAACACGCTTGTGCCGCTGCGACACGACTGGCCTCGTTAAGAAACAGTAATACAACAACATTTGAAAGACAATAATAAAATTTCAAAAACAGTTTTAATGAAAAATGCGGTAAAGAGGCGAGCGCGACGTTAAGAAATAAAAATTGATATAGCAATATAGTTAAACTTACCATTATAACTGACGCCATTTTCATCATTTTTACAAGATCACTAAGTTTGGAAATGTTATCACATCACAACACTGAGCAACACTGAAAATTTTTGTATAAAAAAATTCACTATTAATACCGGTATTTGCTTCTACCAAATCACAGGTTCTATTCCTGTTCTAATCAAGTTCGTAGGGTTTTTTTAAAGCATATATAATAATTGAGATAATAATATAAATTATTTGGTAATTAATTTTTGTGATAGACTCATTGGTTTAGTGCAATAAATTATGAATTTTATTTTATATTTAATTTCCCGATTTATACATATATTACGATACCTAAATCGAGTCCCGAATCCTAAACAAAGAAAGAGGTGATATATAAAGTTCTGCAGTCGATAAAATTAAGCAGGTGACATTGAAAGGTGGTAAAAATTTAAAACATAATTTAACTAGCGTATTACATAATTTTTTATTTAATTTATTTATAAGTATAATACGACTTTATAAAAGTTAATTACACATTCACAAAAAGTAAATAAGTAACTACGTAAAGAATAAGAAAACTTCAAGTAAAAAAAGTAATAAAATGTTGCTCATAATCATGAAACATATGATTGATTGCTTCTTAGAAATAAATTAATGGTTTTTTTTTTATTATCATCCTATTATATTATATAATAACTTTTACACTGTCTTTTATTATACGCATTTATATTAAATAACTATTTTTTACGCGCGGTTTCGTCCCTGTGGTGAAATGGAAATAATTAAGAGTCTTGTATGGCATTCGATGATATGAAATATTATAAGGGAGGATTGACACTACAGAATCGTCCACGAAAACGAACCGTGACTGACATTAAGATGTGTATACAATATCAAACTATTAACGTGATGTTAATATAAGCGCCTTTCTCGATAAATAGACTATCCAACATAAAAGTTTTTTTTTTCAGGATGTTCTCGAGATTAGGTCGTTACCAAATAAACTCTCCACTTTTGCCTCAAGCATAGATAACTAATATTTTAAAAAATGGTTTCGAATCCACGACTTCTACGTCCAATTTACAACAACGGCGGCATGTTGTGACTTTCAATTAGGTAATTATTAAATGTGTACATAATCTGTTATAAATGTCAAAATAATTGAACATCTCATTTTAACATAAGGAGAAACTACAAGAAAGTGGTATTTAAATAATTTACCTCGCTAATTTTATTTACATACATTAAGATCACATCAGGAGCAAATATTTAAAAGAGTATCTTGTAGATGGAACAATTAAGATAGAAGGCGAAGGTTATAGGTTTGAATTTAACTCGTGGCAGTAGTTATAATATATATATATATATTTTTGTGATGGACAGTACATTTGTAAAGAAATGCTATGTTATATCAGGTTAATAGTTTCGATATAACTCACTGTCCCTGCGCCGCAGTCAAGTTTCCTCGTAGGTACAAAACATCGGAATGGAAATTAAAGGTTTATGAATCAGAAGAAGAATAAGAAAGCGACATGAAAATATTCACACTAAAGATTTTAAAACGAAAATTTTATTGCATTCACAAAAAGAAAGCACGTAAAAGTAAATAAAGTGCAATAAACAAAAAAAAGCCTTAAGAAAGTACAATTTCGAAGTAACTGTCAAGATTAATGATTTTGAATGGTTTTGATTAATTTTAAAAATGTGAAAGGTTAAAGCCATTCATTTAACAGACAAGTGTTGAATTTCATTTATTAACGATACCTAGTGTTTGACTATTTGAAAAGGCAGTATGACCTGTGACACTAGCGTCTTAAATATTGGTATAATGTAATTTGTAAGTACCTACCTAATATATACAATGTGGTGAAAGATCTTTTTTTCTTTAATTAAAAAAAAACATTGTTTATAATATTTTTATCATAAATAAAAAGTGTCTATTAGGAACTTTTTTAAATAGTCAACTTGCGGTGGATATGGTTTTTAAAGACGATAGGTACATCCATGTTCTTTTTTTAAACAATATTGCATATTATAAAAATAAATACAGTAAGTGAGGCCGGTCGTGGCGCAGCGGCACGAGGTGTGACTGTAAAACCGACTGGTTGTGGGTTCGATCCCCACTCGAGGAGATGAAATATTTACTTAAATTTATATTTCCATTTCTTCGCTCTGGTGTAGAGGTTAAGAAGTGGCGTTAAGTTCTGCCACTCAACACGCAATGCCTCCAAAATTCGGCAGAAAGTGGGGAATGGAGTGTCTTAATACTCGGTTTCCTCTGCCTACCCTGCTGTGTGCGATACAGCGTGAAGCTGATTTGATTTTAAATACAAAACAAATCAAATAAAAAATAGTGGTCCATAGTTATTTTATAAAAAAATTAGGACAAGTAAATGATGTATCTATATTTGGCGTGAAAGAAACTACACAATGACTTCATGTTTTGGAAATCCAATTAAGCAAGTTTCTCAAAAAGTTCTGCTTCTTATAGACAATTTTTGACTATAAAATAATTAACGAAAAGTAAAATTAAAATTATATCAGTAAAACACGGTAAGTTGAGCTGAGTTAATTGGTTAACGGAGTGTCTTAACACTAGGTTCCCTCTGCGTACCGTGGTTTGAGTGGGATACAGCGTGAAGCTAAAAATAAAAGAAATATATATCTAATTAATATTTAAAAGTTACTTTGATATTTATGATTTAATAAAAAGAATCTAATATTTTTTGCAAGTAATTCGTATTTATTCAAGTTTGTGATTCTAAAACGGCATTTGTTGTTTGATTTGACGAAGGACTTTCTATAAGCGGAAATAACTGTTGATTCACCAATTGGGTATTATATAAAAGCTTTTGCTTACAACCGCTTCATTAATTGTGATTTATAAGAACTTACAAATTATTAACTAAATAAATTAAATCTTTAATTGCTTATTTATAAGGTTAAGTTACAAACGTCCTAATATAGCATAAGTGAAATAAATAATGTATTGTAAGTAATTAGGTAATATATTAAACAAAATAAAAAAGATACTCAAATAATCATAATAAAAAAATTAATTACCATGTTCATAATAAACTAACACTAAACACCATATTGGAATTCATAATTTATGTCACTGACACCAAAAGAAAAGAGCACATACAAAAATGAAAAAAAAAAAAACAAAACGTCAATCTGACAGTTTCCCGCCATTTAATTACTATTAATCTAACTCGAACCTGTTGTAATTGAAGCAAATATTGTCACAAACACATAAAATAAACCGTGATTTTGTGTTTTTATAGATATTTCTTTATAATTTTCGATATACGCGTGCGTCTTTCACGCGAGTGTCGGTAGAATGCGGCGTTGGTCTGATGCTTCGAGTAGGGAGACGTTGTTAAGGTGACTATCATTTTGCTATGTTATTTACTCAGTTGCTTTGGCTTGCTTTAGATTATATATTTTTTGGTATTATATATTAATGTATTGTGGTAAAATTTCGATTAAAATGATAAATTCAGTGAGATTATATTCTCGCCACGAGCCACAAGCGAAATTAATAGCAAGTTATCCTATTAAATAAGGACAAATTAAAATCTATTTTAAATTTATTTTTTGTGTTACTTTCGAAGAAACAGATTTGAATCTGTCTATATGTTAGACAGATTTATAAGACAATTATTAGAGTACTGTAAATACACTAAATATATATCAAAAGTGTTAGTTGGATTATTCTTTTACTAATAAAAAAATATTCAAAATAAGTACAACATATTATGAGGCCGACGGAGCGCAATGGCACATCGCCTGATTACAAACGTGACGATTCTGGATTCGCTTTGGTAAAACAACAAAGCGAGGCGTTGAGCTCCGCCACTCAACACGCAATATTTCGAGAATTGAAGGTTGAGCGGTAAGTAGGGAAAGGATACCTCTGCCTACCGTGCTATATAAAAAATAGAACATATAATAATAAAATTTACATAATAAATGTAATATAGCACTGGCGCTTAAAGCTCTACAGCGCGTCGGTCAAGGCGGAAGCTCAGAGTGCATCTGACCGAAGCCGCACCGTTGCATTGCACCGCACTGAGTGCAATGCAATATATCTATAGAATTGTAACATAAATTACAATCTAATGAAAGGTCTTTGCCTTATTAGATTCCTGTTTTTCTTAGCAATATAATGAGCTAGCAACCTAAGCGCGGCTTCGACGGCTTATATTTGTTGTTATATTATAGACATTATACAAAATATTTACATAAATGTGTTTTTTGATGTATTACTATATGCTATATTACTGTAATGTTACATGTCCAACTCCGTTCAGTAGCTTTTGCGTTAAAGCGGATCAAAAATCCTTCCTTCACACATTTTCAGATTTATAATATTAATAGGATTAAGAAACGTAGTGCTTTTATATTTTTGTTATTTAAATCTAATATGTTCAAATACTTCTTCCGAAGCGAAATTATTTGTCTTCTTACTACAGCGAGGAAATGTAAATAATGAATTTCCCCCATATGAGAATCGAACACGTAACGTTTACTTACTACCACGACGACCTCTAAACATACATACATAGCTTCTCATGCTGTATCCCTGGTGGGGTAACCATAGAGAACGGAGTACAAAAGGCACAAAAGACACTGTACTTTATAACTCAAAGGGGGTCTACGATGGAAGGCATGCTCGCAGTAACCCCTCGTGCACCATACAAGAGGGCACTCCCTAAGGCGATGCGCATCAGTGCGTCTCCGCTGGTGTGTTAAGTGACCACGAATGCAAAGTTGTGGCCGCCACCCAACACGCCATGCTCGGAGCGGCGGGTAGTGGAGGACGGAGCTCGTAAGAGCTACGTGGCCTCAATACATAATATAAAATATAAAATTGCTTAAACTAGCTTCTCCTTAACAGCTCGGTCATTACGGAAGCTAGATCTGAATCGTCGTCTCACATGGATGAAATTAAATATTTTTTTAATGATTACTATCCGATAATGTTTCATTTACAATATAATATTTTATATAATTTATGTTAACTTAAATTATATTTCATTAATACTAATAGAATAAATATAATTCGTAGACAAATAAAGAAAAAAAAGGAAACGCACCAATAATAGAAGTCATAATTATATAAAGTATTGTCTATGGCACATTTTTTTAAGTTAATCATAAGTTTTTTTTTTTTTTTTTTTTTTTCGACTGGACTTAATGCTGTTGACCTGGAATGGTCTTGACAGCGTCACCGGGCTGGGAGGGGCGAGTGTAGCTCGCCCCTGAAGATAAGAAATACGAGCTTTGATGGGCGCTCGTGAAGTGATGGCGATCGCGGGGGAGTGCCCCGCGTACGCTAATCATGGGGGGTAAATCATAAGTTATCATAAGTAATGTGCAATAAAAGTATATTATATTATGAGTAATGTCTTAGCCTTTCGTTTTTTATATACTAATTTAGTAGTTTTAACCTTTTGCTATTATTTTTTAACAGGCGACAGTTTTATAGTATTGTTGACAAAGATTTAATGTCTACGAACTAGACTATATAAGCTTTTTGGCTTCACGTTGTATCCCGCACATAGCAGACGTAGGCCGGTGGGCGGGAAAACTTAGTGTTAAGTCATTCGGTTTCCCAGCGTCCGTTCCACTTAAGGGACATTGCGTTTTGAAAAGCGGCAACTCAACGTAACGCTCGAGTCAAGTGTGTTGTGGTTGTGTGTAATTTGAGTGAGGAAATGATAATTATTTATCAGAATTATACCTCAGAAATCAAACCAATAACCGTCGCGCTTACAATCAGACCGTAATCCATCCCACAAATAAAAATTGTTTAAATTATTATAACATTTTAGTTTGAACGGTCGGTAAGGCAAAGTGCGCCTTTGATTTTCACCTAGAAAAAGTGTGGTTTGTTTGGTTTTGGTTATTGGGTAGAAAATCGATGGCAGTGTCTCAATGATGAGATCCTTCTGTCTGTCCAGCTATATGAAATATTAGTTTCAAATAAGAAATTCAAACTATCCTTCATTCAAATAGGTTTTTGCAAGCAAATGTACAAAATACCAAAATTCTGGGATGGAACAAGATTATTCTAGAGTGGGCACGGACAACTGCGCTCTCCAATCCTACGCTTATACTTTTTTCAAAGCTATAAATTAAGATAAGTAGCTTAAATATACTAGATTTTTTTCGTTCGTCTTGCAAACTGCGACATATAAAAAAAAAATATATATTGAAGCCGTAGTCGCGGCGCAGCGGCGACTGCCAATTCACCACTAATCAAATCTTGAGAATTTGGCGAAGCGTGAAGAAAGAAGTGTCTTAACACTAAGTTCTCTCTGCCTATCCTGTTATATGCGGGATATAGCTAAAAACAAACAAAAAAATGTTATATATTACTAACTAAATAGCAACATCAATTAGTTTAACAATTTACTTTTTACATCATTTTCATCTTAATTCATAATAGTATATATAATTAAATGATACATTATAGAATATTCTTTATATGTATAACGTTAAGATATATTTTCGTATATAATAGTACGGCTATTACGTCTTTTTTCCAACGCAACAAGTGTTTAAGGCTTGGTTCTTGCAAAATGTATCGGGGTCAAACTATAAACGAATAAATTCAAACGTGAATGAATCGCGCGATTCGCAGAGTAGCTGCCAACAGAGCGTCTTATGTATTAAAATATTAGTATATTGTTGGTATTTTTTTTTATTTAAAATGTTAAAATTATATGATTTTAACATTTAATGATATACCATATAGGTATAATAAAAAAGGCGATTATTCAATAATTTAAAATGTAAAGACTATACTAAAATATACAACGTGATAACTTTTGAAATGTACTCTTGGAGACATTTATGATTATGTTACGAAATCTCATCTAAGTATATTATTTGTATTATTATATTGACGCATTTGCCTGTATCTAGTTATTAACTACACTTAAGAGTTTAGGACAGTAGTTTTATTTCACCAAAAAAGTCTTAAAATAAAGTCTTGACACAAAATCCAAAAATGAAAACCAGTCAAGGCAAGTTAGACTCGCACGATGGTCTTATTATCATAATCTATAAAAACGAGAAAAAAAATGTTTTTGTATGCGAATCTGAGCCTCTTTAAATTTATTTTTAATATCTGTTGTTATGGTGGCAACAGAAATATATCTTCCGTGAAAATTTTAACCGTCTAACTCTCTTGGACGGACAAACAGAGAAACAGACGGGCAGACAGCGAAATCTTAATTATAGGGTACCGTTCGTTTGGCTATGAGCCCTGAAAAGAACAATAAATTAAAATAAAATAATATAATTTTGGAAAAAAAAACACACACAAATATAATTTTAATAAGACAAACGTCAATTAACACACACACACACACACACACACACACACAATTACTTTATATTAATAATGTAACAAGTCAATTAAGTAAGTTACTATAAAGTCAACTGTATTCCCTTATATGAACAAATAGTAGCAAATTAAATAAATGAAAAATATTCAAGCTCTCTATGCTTAAGCAGTCTATATAATCATCAATGCAACCTCATTTATCTCGGGCGTCGAACCCGCAAAAACGTTGCCCTACAGACTACAGACTGCCGGCCACAGAGTACAGACTCCAGTATGTACACTTAAGGTACACCGGTAAATGTGATGATTTTCATCGTGAACTATATTTTTTGCGCTTCACACTGTATCCCGTATTCAACAGGTCAGGCAGAGATATCCTGGTGTTGAGATACCTCGTTCGCCACGCACCACCCAATAATAAAGGTATTACGAGTTCAGTGGCGAAACTCAACACCGTGTTCCGAAAAGATAATATTTTTTTAAACTTCAGTTGAGGTACACCGGTTATATGCCAAGATAGTCGCTTAGCTGTAAACGGCAAAAATATTAAGTAACTTAGCAAAAACTTGATGATTTTTCTCGTAAATTATGTTTTTTTTTTATTTTTTAATGTATTTTTATGTAAAGGGGTAGGCGAGAGGGAGCCTGCTGCTAAGACAGTCCATTTTCCATTTATGGCCCAAATTTCAAGACATTGTGTGTTGAGAGGCGGAACCAAACGCTGAGCTTTGTTTTGTAAACAGTGCGATGAGATGGGTTCGAATCCACAATTGTTGTGATTACAATCAAACCGCTGCGACACCACGGCCGTACATAGATTATGTTATTGGATGTAGATAAATAGTGTGTGGTACATACTCACACTTTTTTTTGTTTTTGAATGTCATTAATTTTTGCTGTATTTTTTTTTGTTTCGTGCTGTAAATTGTTCTGATTCCAATCGTGATTTTTTTTATTTTCATTTCCGTGGGGAAATAGATAAAAATCCCCGCGGTGAAATTTTCTGATAGATAAAAAATAGAGTCCACAAAAAAATTGTCAAACGATTCATTAGGCAGAGGGCATACCTATTGTTAAGAAACCATTCTCATTAAGTCGTGTTTACTGTAGCACGCCTGTGCTCTCTTTAGACAAATATTGTTAGAATATTAAAAGTTTTGTTCTCTGACTAGGTAAAAGGGAGAAATTTATAAAATTCGATAAAATTCAAATTACGTATTATTTAATATTATGTAATAGTACCGTAGTATCATGTGCAGTCCAAAATTCACACCAATCATATAAACTTACTTAGAGAAAGCACCTATATATCTATTTGTTTGTGTAAATAAGTTATTTGGTATAGTCCATTGTTCTTACCGTGTTACCGTGGGAGACTTCCCGCTTTCTAGTAAACGGACGGACGGACGACATAACATTTTATATTTATTGTTAGTACCGTCGTAAACGGTTTATGCTGTCTGTAGATAGCCATAAAGTCTTTATTTGATACGGTGAGATTTTGTTTGATTATTAGTAATTGTTACAACGGTTTCACGCGACGCTTTTGTTGAATAGCGAGGTAGGAGAGAAAAAAGAGTGTTAAGATACTCCGTTCTCCGCTTCCAGCCATTTTTAGAGATATTGCGTGTTAAGTAAAAAAGTCAACGTCGTCTCTCTGTTATCTTGCCCGGAGTGGGTGGGTTTTACACTCATTTTTTAGGGTTCTGTACCTAAAAGGTAAAACGGGAACCTATTACCCAGACTCTGTCTGTCTATCACTAGGCTGTATCTCATTAACCGTCATAGTTAGACAGTTTAAATTTTTGTAGATGACTAATGTCTTGAAGATGACGTAAACGAGAGAAAAGTCCTTAGAGATATTGTACAGTACAGTACAAAATACTAACTAATAAAACGCGGAAACACGTCTAGCTTTTACTAAAATACTACTTTCACGTAATATGAACATATAAAGATCTAAATCTTATAAAAAGTAGTAGGTATGTAACTTTTCTTTTCAACAGCAGGAAGAGTGGCCAGTACTTGTTGAATGAACACGATGTATAAAAGTGTTATTTCCGTTTGGTTTCCTGGAAGGAGTGGCTTGAAAAGTTTTATTTTAAATTAGTATTTGTCCGGGGGGTTTGCTCGCTTATATGTACATAGCGATATAATGTGTATATATTAATTAATTATACATACAAAAATTTCTATTACTGCTTTAGCAGTGTCTACTTGCGAAAATCATATGAAAATACATCGCACGAAATGTAAATTTTTAGAAAATGAATAAAAATGTTAACATAGCGGGACTAGAACTCGCGTCTCGGGAAAGCCTCGAAAATGTCCAAGAGCACTGACTACGAAGCCATACGTCTTGTTCATACATACATACATATGTATGTCATAATTCTGTTGCGCGCTTACAACATATGATACTATTTTTGATATAAATAATATTAGCATCGCTGTAAGGAGATTTTGGAAAAAAAAATGTATCCAAAGATTTTTGTTAAGAATAGTTTTATACATTTTTAAAGTTCACACTAAGAATAGAAATATAATTCTAGAAAAAGTATAAAAAATTGAACTAGTTAATTTTCGAGTCTCGCTACATTCAGGCGGCTTTTTTTATTACCTTTCTAAATACAAGAGATAGGAAAAAAACAAAAAAAAATGTAACAAGACATTATATTATGCTTAATGAAAAGCATTTTTTAAATACCCACATAGTAGAGTAATCTCGAGGTGTTTTCTATGAACCAGTGTAATAAACAGGTAGGCGGGTAATGTACGTGTTATAAGAATCATAATTTTATCACACTTAATTGCTGTTTTTCATTGGAAAAATATGCGTTTAACACAAGTGGTGAGTGTTCAGTGAATTTCTAATGTGTTTTATCATTTTTACGCTTATTAATTAAATATAATATGTAAGTATATACTGTATATGTAAAATAGTCGTCGCACGTAATTTTGTTAGTATGGACTTTATAGAATAATGGAAAACCTCGTATCTTCCCGGTCTCATAGTTATTTCGAGAAATTCTCTCTTAGTGCTTCTCTACACTTTCTAACCTGTCCACAAACCAAATTTTAACATTCTAAGACCAGTAGGTACTTTCGTCTGTGCGTTGTCTCTCAATTAATCAATTAAAGAGTTTGAATCGATTCATAAATAAGACTTAATTTTTTTTAATCGACCAAATTGTTATAATATAACTATTTTAACTATAGAAGGAGTTTTAAAGCCTTTCTATAGTCTAAATCTATGATGAATTCCTTAAAATAGTGATGGTGCAAATCATTATATTACCGAATTCCTCTTTACTTTCCCACGCAAACGAAATCTTGTTATTCACTAAACTTTATTTTTTATTATTTACTTTCTATAGTTATTTTTATATTATTTCTGTGACAGAGATTTGTCACAAGACCTTAAAATTTTCTACAAATTTTAAACGTCGAGTATAATGCAATACAGTTCTCATAAAGCGAATCACAATGTTTGCGCGTCTGTCTGTGTCAACAAAAACGTATGTAGAGCAATAACCTGAGCTTAAAGTATGGCGGTATACAATATTCATTGGACATTATAATTGAAATCTCTTGATATTATTCTTCATTTTTGTAAATGACAGTTTTGATAAAGATAATCTATGGACATACCACTACTATAATAATAATAAATTCTTGACTTACTTTAAGGATCAAATCTGCCTTATTTCAAAAATAAAAATCTAAATCAATATTAATAATTAAATTATTGTATCAAAAAATGTAAAATTATACATTTTCTTTTTCAACTCCACGCATAACGTATTCTTATTTGAAATATGAACTTGTGTATGAATCAGACGGGGAAAACAAAAAAAAATTCTCCAAGTGGCTATCGAACCCACAACCATTGTATATTAAATTTAGAACATAACTTACCCTAACAAACGGGTTTTTCTTCGGCAATTCATGGTCCACCTCGTCCCGTTCCTCGTCGTCAGCGGAGTTAACCCTCACGCAGGTTTTATGCTGAGTGTCACTCATACTCCGCACACATTATACACGTTACACTTTACACTCATACACTTCTATTACACTTCACTTTGACACTTTAATACCTGAAATTGCATATAAAACTAGAATATAGCAAAATTTAAACTTGTGACTTGGGTGTGGCAATAATTAAAACGTTCACTAAATTTTTTATTAGTATTTTACAATTATTATTTTTCAAATTTCTATTGGAATCTCTTTACTTAGCTTTACTTTGTAAAAATATTATTAAGTCACAAAGAATGGTCAATCTCAAAAGTTGCAATTTTTTTCAAAATGTTTTATTAATCAATCTAAAAAATTTTGTCCAAATATATTTTATTCAAAGGCCATTACAAGGACTTTTAAATTGTCATGTCATCTAAAAACGTCAGTCGTGTCAGTCCTACAGGAAGCTTCCAATACACCGGCAGGTAGGCGTTTCTGATGAGAAGAAGCGTCAACAAATTCAACAATTGGTTCGAAAATATATTTTGCAATAAGGTGTAACAATCGAGTTTGCTTATAACCACTTAATAATGAAAACAATACACGACACCACAAGCGTCAAGGGACGTAGGTTCAATTTCAGCTATATTAAAATTTTAATACAAAATTTAGCTACTAACAATATCTTTGTATATTATAATCACTATAATTCCACTCCGTTATTCCACTTCACGTTGTATCAGCGGTATCTGTAACAATATGTAGCGGTTATACACGAGTTTACGACATTAGAGATAGTGACTAATTATTTATTTAATTATGACTAGCTTTTTTATTCTGGCTTCTAAGAATTTTTTTTATTGTTCATTGCTAAAAGATAAGTTTTTTTCTAGAATAAAAAGTATAGAGACCTCCCTAGAGACTAGGCACTTTGTACATACATTTTTAATAAGATAATGACGATAATTTTATTTAAAGAACTTTTTAACAAGCGTTTATTAGGTCGACTTGTAATTATAGAAGTATATAATACATTTTAGTTCAGGCTTATAGTATTTATAGCACCGAATGTGTGCTTTTTGGTACATGAAGAAAGCATGTTATTTCGTTTTTTTTGTATGTAATTTTTATTTTTAAATTGAGGTGAAGAGAGTCCTCTCTGAAATCATATTGCTCTGTTTTTATTCTATTTAGATATATGCTGTTTATGAGGAGTCTAAAAAGCAATTGAAAAGTAAAGAAATAAGTTTTCCTTACAATAATTATGTAAGTTAAATAAAACCAAAAATAATTTAGTAGTTTGGGATTAATATACCATATAAAAAATATATTTTATGGTACTTTTAAACTTATCACTAAACAGACACGCCTATAGGTATCTATACATATAATCGTTAATACTAAAACATTACAAGATTGGTGTAAACGATGAACACTGATAATATTTGTAATCAGACACAAACAACACTTGAGCAACTGTCACGTTGCTCATTAAAAAGATACCATCAAGTTTCGAAATTTTGTCAATATTATTCGGAAGGTAATTATTTTTAACTTCAATATGTGTTGAATGTGTTTAAAGGATGTTTTGAGGAAATTGTGGCACCGTGAGATACCGTGACCTGAGTTGTAGTTACGATTCGACTCGGGGAATGATTTTTTACATATTCTCAGAAGATACAGAAAGATAAACCTCGGCGTCGAGTTCCGTCAATCTACACGCAAAAAAGAATAAATGAGCGAAAATTTGGGAGGAAATAAAAAAAAAGTTTATGGCGTCGAGTGGACAAACGTTGCAGCCATGTCACGCGACGACCTTATATTAAAAAATAAAAATAAATCAGCTAGGCAGAGGGAACTTAGTGTTAAGACACTCCGTTCCCGACTTTCTGCCGAATTCTGGAGGCGTTGCGTGTTGAGTGGCAGAACTCAACGCCGCGCTTGTCCTCGACACCAGAGCGAAGAAATGGAAATATAAATTTAAGTAAATATTTCATCTCCTCGAGTGGGGATCGAACCCACAACCAGTCGGTTTTACAGTCACACTTTGTGCCCCTGCGCCACAACTGGCCTCTATCTGACCTTATATTAGGCGTATTTAATTAAATTTTTCTTAAATTTAATTTAATTTTCCCAAATTGTACCGTGCACTCATTCAGTGCATGTTACTCATTTACATCCACTTCTTGGCTGAAAGCGATCTCATGTAGAGATAATTCTATCTTTATGAACTTAATGTTTTTATTATTTTCTTTTCTTGTATGTATGGTGCAATAAATTTTATCTTTTTACCCAACTGTATTTATATTTGTACATGTATGTAAAATATTTTTGTGGATATATGACGATGTGAAGACTAAGCGGTTTGGCCGATTTTGATGATATTTACGTCATACGATCTGTCTTTACTTTGTAAGTCACAAAGACATGAAAATAATCTAAATTTTCGAAGTTGACCAACTATTTCAAGTGGGGTTCAATACCTAATTCGAAAATGATTTTAGGGTTTTTAAAACCTTTTTTTTTATAAATAAGTTAAGTATGGATTAGACAGTTAAGATCCTATTATCGATCGATATTACTTTTAACTTTTAGTCTTTGATTTATTTTTTCCCACTTTCCACCAAAATCTGGAGGCATTGCGTATTGAGTGACGGAACTCAACGCCGCGTTTTGCCTCGACAACTGAGCGAAGAAATGGAAATATAAATGTAAATATATATTTCATTTCCTTGAGTGGGGATCGAACCCACAACCAGTCGCGTTTACAAGCACACATAGTGCCCCTGCGCCATGACTGGCCAGAAGGTGCCCATCCATTATATAATAAACAGTTTTTTTTAATGTTTGTATTAATCGCTAAAACTAAAGTACTTCTTATTTACTGCTCAGTTTCATAGCAACGTTACTGTGATGGCGGCCTGGCTTTGGAATGCGGCGATAATTTCTTTATCGAACACAATATTGTGTACATTCAAGTCGTTTCCTAAAATACTTAGTGGAGTAATTTTTGTGTATCTTGAACCAAAAACTTAGTCATGAGGCTTCATTTTCTTCATCATGCCTTGGTATTAGATAGTATAAAGAGCTTCACCATGTCTTGATTAGATATGGTAGGATAGGAATTTTGAAAATATTAGTAATATGTCACTTACTGTGGACATGTTCGCTAATATTTTTCCAATTATTAAAACATACATTATTTATTATACATTATGTTAATCTTTAAGTAGCGAAAATCTAGATAACTCTAAATCGATTAAATTAGTTTTGCTTAACATGTTTCTTAATGAATGAATGAATAAGGCCAATCGTGGCGCAGGGGCACGAAGTGTGCCTGTAAATCGACTGGTTGTGGGTTCGATCCCCACTCGAGGAGATGAAATATTTATTTTCATTTATATATTCATTTTTTCGCTCTGGTGTCGAGGGGAAAGCGCGGCGTTGAGTTCCACCACTCAACACGCCTCCAGAAATTGTCGGAAAGTGGTTCCCCACTTTCTAAGTGTCTTTCGGAGTGTCTTAACACTAGGTTCCCTCTGCCTACCCTGCTGTGTGCGGGATACAGCGTGAAGCTGAAAAAAAAATGTTCCTTAATCGTAAAGTCGGTTAAGCATAGAATTGTATCTAAATGATTGCAGGTTTGAATCAGCACGCGATCTATTTCTCATTTCACGATTGATACGACAGTGTATAATTTGATGTCTATTGAATTAGTTCACAATGTATGTTACAGTCACGGATGGATTTTTATGTTACGGTTAAATTGTTAATGTTAGTTACTTTGAAGAATTACTGTATTTACAGTAGTTTATATACTGTATATTGATGATCGATGAATTTTGGAGTTGGTCTCGAAAGAGAGATGATAGTTATTCTTACCTACCAACATAGTGTAGTGAAACACAAAAAAATATTAAATTACTAAAATATAAACAAACAAAACATCGTTTTGTTATTTTAAAATCTTTCGAAAAGCACATATGCATATAATAATAAAAAAAGCATGCCATATAAGTATAAACTATAAAATTAAAGAAAATTACAAAAAAAATTGAATATTTTCTCGTAATATTAGACGTCGAATCAGAGATCAAAAATACTAAAATGACATATAAAGAAAGAGTAAATTTTACGCTAACTTCAGGCATTTTCATATAAATAAATAACAAGTATGGCAACTTAGAAAAAGTAACGAAATGGTTATATCTCATTATGAACTACAGCACAGCATGCTCTAATTCCTCACTACACACGAGGTCGCTTCGCTTGTCAAGGATAGTCATAATCAACTTTAATCAGGCCTATCGATATATCCAATAAGTCGGCTATATCTATAGCTTAATTTAATAACACATTTATTTAGTAAATCAGCGTAGCGAATAGTAATGTAGTGTCTATACTAATATTATAAATAGTCGTCTGGTTGAAAGAGCTAATCTCAGGAACTACTGATTCAAAGTGGAAAATTCTTTTTGTATTACATATTACATTCATCGAGGAAAACCGTCGGCTATATATTATTATGTTAATCGATGTAATCCACTGTATATGCGGTCAAATTTGTATAAGGAATTTATGTGTTATACAAAATTTTTAGTTACTTTGCACACGGGGGCGAAGACGTAAATAAAAGATAGCATATCAAAAAGTTAGTGTATTAAAATCTCGACCTGTAAAAGATTAACATATATTTCACGAATATCATGTACGAGAGAAGAAGTATGTCATTGTCCTACAAAAAGCTTTTTTTTATAGCGAACAAGGATTGCCTACCCTAAAAAAAAACAAAGATTGAAATATTTACTAGAAAAAAAAAACGGGGAAGGCTTACGTCCAGCAGTGGGCGTCAAAAGGCTGAGATGGTGATGACAAGAAAGAATTAAGTGACACATCGATAAGACTTTCTGTCTGCCATTTGACATAGAAGACACCAAAAACATTATTCTTATATTCAAAAGTATTACAAAAGATTTTTAAACAATTTAAATCTCTTAAACTAGAGTAACATTAAACATTTTTGTTACCTCACCTCAATTTTTTCGAACACTTCGCAGTGTACCACGGACTACTGCAAAGTGTGCAAAGCATCGGGTTTTCAAAAATATCTACTATAAATATATGGTGAAATATACACGATTAATCCGGTTTAAAAGTTTCATTTAAAGATTGCCCCAATACATTACCTATTTGAGGCAATAAGTACAGCTGTAATTGTTATAGACATATTTGTAACTATTAACGTCGTTTGTCTCGTCACCTGCTGTATATAAAAATATGTCGCATTTTAAAAAGTCATAAAAAAGAAATATAAAGAAAACAACAACCCTTTTATAGAGGTTTTCGTGGCGCAGCGGCACAGAAACGTGACAGTTTTGAATTCGAATCCAACTTAGGATAATGAATTATTTTCTTTTTCTCGCTTTTGGCACTTAGACAGCAACGACTTAAAAATGGGCGAAATGAGGGAAACCGGGAGTTCAATTTAACACTAGGTTCCCTTCAATGGTGAGTTGCATATCATGCGGGAGAAAGCTACAAAGCTATACACGGCTACAACTACTTTAAATATAGGTAAATTGACATAAAAGATTTATTACTTATATACTCTTATTATTAAATAGGTTTTCATATACATAATATAAATATTTAAATGTCAAATAAAATCATGAAATATCTTCATCGGACCATAAGAAGCAATCACTTACATAAAACAAAGTTGGTTAATAACCACTTTACTGAAGCGAGTTAACTTCCATCCTCCAGATATAAAGTAAGTTAAGAAAGATATCATTTTGTGTCTTTTGCATATATATGAAAAATAATACATAAAATACATTGTATGAGGCTATATATTATATGACTATTGAGCTCCCCGTGGCGAAGGGGCAAAAGCGTGTCACTGTAACGTTACGGTTGTGGGTTCGACTCCAACTGGGGGTATATATTGTTATTTATTAATATTTTCATTTCTTTGTTCTGGTACCAAGGCGAGCGTTAGGCGTTGGGTTCTGCCACTCAACACGCAAGGCCTCCAGAACTCAGTGGAAAATGAGGAACGGATAATCTTAACACTAGGTTCCCTCTCTGCTATAAGCGTGAAGCTGAAAGAAAAAAAAATGTATTATATGTATGTGCAAAGCCAACATGATATATGTGCTCATTATGTATTGCACTTAAGTAACGTGATGTTGCCGTTTTTTGCTAATTTTAGAAATATTGCGTATTTTGTGGCAAACATAATTTTAGAAGTAGTAAGTCCTGCTGTTCTCAACACGCAATATCTTAAAAATGGTACTATGCGTCTCGATAAGGTATATCTTAACAATAGGTTCCTTATGCCTACCCGGCTTTATGTGGGATATAGCGTGAAGCTAACAAAAAATAAATTATTGTTGGTAAGAAATATATGATTATAGTATTATTAACGGTACGGAACACTTTGTATGCATCATCAAGTCACACTTGGTGATTTTATCTTTCAATAAGTAACATTTCAACCTACTTTAACGTCGTGCTTAAGCAACTATGTCATTGTGATACTATTGTACTTATGGATGTTAAAATAGAATTAAATTGACTTCAAAATTACTATGTAACATTGTTACTTACGGTTTTTTTTTGCTTACGCTGTCTCCTGTATATAGCAGGCAGCATCCTGTATATAGGTGGGCAGTGCAAAGGTGATAAGATAGAGTATGTTCCCAATTCCCACCAAACTCTCGAGTCATGGAGTAGCGGTTTGTTTAAGTATCAGAACGAGGAAAATGAATATTAATCATATTCGGAGAAATCAAATCCACAACCGCCGCCTTTACAGGCAGGCCAAGTGTTACTGCGCGACCATATCCTCTAACGTCATTTGGATAGTCAAAGCTTTGGTTTTGCTTGCGAGCTCGATACCATGCGACTTTTTGTCTGTAATTATAGAATCGATTGTATAAATTGTAAACTAAGCTTTATTCATAACTTCCTTTTTTTTCGACAAATGTACCCATCAATAGAAAACTGGAGTGAAGGTACAATATAACATTTTTATAAGAAAATATACATATGATAATATTTTAAAATATTTAATAACGAATGGCGCTGTCTTTTAGTTACTGCAAGGTCGTGTAGTTTTGAATTTTCCTGTCATTATAGTTATTTTCTTATTCATTTTCCTTATCACTTGTATATCGATAAAGAATAATGTAGGTTCAAATTATCATGTTTTCTTAACTTAAACTATGTAGTTTCCTAATGCTCCTGATATGAATATCAGGAGCCTTGGATAGCACCAAGCCCTTCATAAACTGATAAATTTTACCACTATTTTAATCTATTTTTTTATATTTTAATCTTAAACAGCGTCTAATTACGTTATTTTCCTTTTAATCATCCAGCATATAAAGGAAAGTGTATTGAACATATTGCACAAGTATGTATTTTCTGAGTACCAGTAGTTCAAATAAACTCTTCAGTTCTTTAATATGTAGTATAGATTTAAGTTTTTCGAACATAGTCGTTTTCTTTAGAGTCAGTTAAGGCGCAAACAATATATATGTAATTATTCAGATTTACTTTCACAGTAATAAATGACCGACAATTATGAACTTTTAAGTCATACCCTGATTCTTTCGATTTCACTATCTCGCTAAATAGTCAGATTTAAATAATCGTGGAGAATTAAGAGAGTGGAGAATATACTATGTACTGTGAATATTAAATATTTTTTCTAGATTAAGAGAAGATTATGGCGTAATGTTTATAACAATTATGTTAAAATATTTTGAAAACTGATAATTTTGACCTTCGACCTTACCATGTGATCGGTACAAACTTTAGATATTTTGTTTGTACCGGTGTTCTCCAGAACTGTAAAGAATTTTGGCTCTGTATGCTTTTTTGCTTTTTTACCACAATTTTGTAGCTAATTTTACATAAATAGTTTATTTTCATTCCCACCTATGAGCGCTTTGATAATTAAAACTGCGTAATCGATTTTAATGCGTTTTTCACTAATACAAAAGCTAGTGTAAGAGAAATATGAAACGTGATTTATATGCAAATTACATGCGTATTTTTAACAAACTTTTATAAGGTTCAGATGTAATTTGTAATAAAATCTAAGAATCACGTAATAAAATCATAAATCATGAAACTTCGAAATTGTATCTAGGTGCATTAGATGTCAATACAATATCATAGTACCATCGAGCTGGTCTGATGATGAAATTGGAAAATTGCTGATGGAACCTTTGACTGTCTACTAGTAAACATATCGAGTTTGTGCTCCTTGCTATATTTTTTTTTAATTTATTTTTCTGCAGACTGTAGTCAAAGAGGATGAAGCTACTAGCAAAACACTGGTGTCAAATATAACTTCTTCAACTAAAATCTAGACAAAAAAAAATAATGCAAAAGCCTTAACTTTATTTACATAAATCGACACTGGTGATTAAATACCACGGTTGTGGGTTTAAATCCCACATATAAATAATTAAATTTAAAATAAATTTGAGAAGGATTATTATATAATTAATTTAGCTTCGTAGGAATTCCATAATACATTTAAAATGTGGGTGTTACAATGTTTCTTTGCAAATGAATTATTGCCAGCTACCAGTACTGCCCACAAAACAACAGCCTTGCGAACGACAATGAGCTAAATACAAATAGATAATATTTAATTTTCATTAATGAATATAAAAGTCATGAATATTAAGTGCTAATTATATTTTTTTACAATAACTTACTTATCTAAAGCAGCATATGAGATAGAAACAGCTAGAAAAACGTTATGCTATTTTTTCTTTATGCAGAGACATTGTTCATGTTTCGGAGTTCAACCGAGCTGCTTTGCTTTTTATTGGAGCTTAAATACTGGATTAAAACTGCGGGGTTAAGCTCCGCATATAGAGTACCTGTAGAAAACGGAGTTGTTTGTGATAGAGTACGTTTCCTTTTGTAAAATGTTAGTTATTTGTAGTGATATTATAAAATATAAATTATCAGCTCAACTTTGTTCACCATTGGAGTTTTATTTTCTTTAAAAAAGATTGGTCAGATAATTTAACGAAAAATAGCTTCACGCATTTTCGCGTATTATATTCGCAAGATAGGAAAAACCGACTTAAGATACCTCATTCCCTATTTGCCGCCCAATTGTCAAAACATAGCGTGCTTGCTGAACTCAACGTCGCGTTATGTATTGTTACTATGTACACCGAGATAAATGTACTGAATGAAAATCGAACCCATAAACGTAGCGTTTACAGTCAGACCAGGTGCCTCGATTGCCTCTAAAATCTTTTATTTGACATTCTTGTGATGATCTTTACCGTATAGTAAGACACAGCTGCTCAGAATATAAATGAACCTATTCAAAATCTACATTAGGGTAGGACAAGGCCGTATGGGGTGACTTCAAAGCCCGGAAACTCATTTCTAAGGCTACAATGGCTGTAAACTACTATAGCCTTGTTGTTGAAATAAAAATAATAGCTCGTTATATTTATATACTATATATATAAATATTATAAAGTTAAATAATACTAATAATTATATAATACTATATATACAAATATTAAAATATAACAATGGTGCTACAAGGTATGGCATATCTAGTCCTGGATGCTAGTCTATTTATCTAGAAAGGCTATACCTAAACCATATTACATCACGTTAAACTTTTCGACGTAGCCCACGATACCTTCAATATGGGCTGTCTCGGGTGACTGAGGGTTAAGATGCAGGATGTGAAGCCGCAGGTAAATACTAGTTGTTAATATATGACGTTAAATATATTAAACTTAGAAATAAGGTTTTGTTAGAAATAAATTAGACAGATATTAGTAGTACGTAGTTCATGGATAATCGTCGAACTTAGTTGGTTAGTTTAGCTAATTAGACTTGTAGATTAAAATATATTGTTTTAAATTACCTGTTTTTTTGTGTGCAACTGGCATCTACATACATAAATCATTGATTATTTTCAATTAATTTCAATATTAAATTTGACCCTTATTTCAAATGTACATTTTATAGGATACCTTTATATAGCTGGATGTGAACCAACATTTATCATATATGTATGTACACAAAATAGAAGTAACTAAGAGTTGTATGTCATAATATGTTACACATTCTACGTTCCCGAGATATTTTTGGCTAGGTATAGTAGTAGAAAAATTATCCAATACAAAAATATTTTTTCCATTCGAACTAATAGTTCCTGAGATTAGAACGTTCAACTAAACAAACACTTCAGCTTTATTATATTATTATAGTGTAAACAGTATTTGAACCTAATGAGTTGTAGTTGAATGGAATGCTTAATATAACATGTCACGGATTTCCGATATCGAGTCGCCCAAAAGCGCTGGTCCCGACTCCCGCCAGCTAACTGTTGTTGGCATAGAACAAAAGTATAGAAGTGCCTTTTTTGTATATTATTTTATAATATTTTAAGATTATTGATTTTTACTTATTTATAAGGTGAAATTTTACTCCGCCGTCACTAATGCAATTGAAAGCTTGATTTTATTCTATCCACTAGGTTCTAGGTTGTCTGAGTTCTCTGAGAGTTGCAAGAGAAGCAAATACAAAAATATATTAAAATATTACCCATATAATAAAAAAAGCTTTATTAATTTTAATGCTAAGCTGCAAAATAATTGTGTAAATGATTCTTAGTTAGATCCTTGACATTGCAGGATGAAGAGGTCGCAATGAAATATGTATGTATGTTAAGATGCATTTTTAAAATGCATATTATTATTATTATTATCTATATTTATCAGAATGTGTATTTCGTGAGCTTCTTCAATTTTCACTTGGAACGCAAGTCCTAGTCATTGCTCTGACCCTCTTCATCCTGCAACGCGATGGAAAATATTTTGTAACACTGTAAAATTTATTTACCAGTAGACGTTAATTGCAGGAATAATATTACAATAAAAAAAAGAAAGGAAGAAAAAGAAAAAAAAGAAATAATATACTATGATTTTCCAATATCCACTGTTCTAAGACGTACACAGTTAGGTGAGAAAGAGAAAGACGATAATGAACCAATGTGTGAGCGAGACGGACGCGATCGATGCGCACGCGCAAGTGGACTGTGAAGAATGTAGGGTTGAGTTGTGAATAATTTTCATATTAATTTTGTATGTGATTTAGTTATGATCTTGAAATTTTATTCAAATAATTTCTGTAATAAGAAAAATGTAATTATGAACATATTTTTTTGGTTTATTTGCTAAAGCTAATAATTTAAAAAGCTGACTATTTATGACGTAAAGACAGAGCGTGGCTTTGATTTCTACCACTCAACACCCAATGTGTCGAAATTTCGGTGGAAAGGAAATGGAATGGAATGTCTGAACACTAGGTTCCTTAATGCTACTCTGCTACATAGAAACATGAATCTACTAAGAATAGTTATTTATTTTGCTACTGTAAAACAGATTGCTGTTTCAAAGATTTATTTCAAAACTAGGTGTGAATCTTTTGAAATCATATCTTTAAAATAATTAAAAAAATATTTTAAAGAGTTACGTATAACTTATACAAATAGCTTAAATATTGCACGTGAATAGTATTCATTGTGTACTGAGTAGCAGAACTCAACGCCGCACTTACTACGATGGCCTCAAATTTTCACTTCACAATAAAATAAATAAAAATTAAAAGGAAAAAATGCACAGATAACCCTAAAAAAGTTCGTGCATGACGCATCGCACGCACGCTTAATACAATATACTGTAGTAGGTACATACTACATACCGCTTCCTACACTTTTATGGAATCCTGGTACCCGTGCTCCTTAATGCGTGTACTCGTTTTTTTTTCCGCTGGCAAAGAAATCTTTCTTCCGTATTTCCTTCCATAGAAATGATTTGAATGAACTTTGAGGTTTCTTTTCATACTTCTATACTAATATTATAAAACTAAAGAGTTTGATTGAACGGGCTAATGTCAAGAAGTTGTCTTTTTTAACTTCAGGTAGGCAGAGGGAACCTGGGAACTTAGTGTTAAGACACTTCCGTTCCCCACTTTCCGAATGCTTGAGTGGAGGAACTCAACGCCTTATTAGTCAACCAGAGCGAGGATATGCAAATAAGAAATATATATATTTTTTCGAATGTGAATCGAACCCTCAACCTGTCGCGTTTACTTGTTTTCTGTAGCACTTTTCACTATTGTGTTTCTTTTTTATTTTCTTATTGATTCTTATTGATACAAAAATGTAAGACGCGAAGCGGCTGACAGAAATTTGATTTTCATTTGTATCTATAGTAATATTATAAAGCTAAAGAGCTTATTTGATTGAACCCTCTAATCTTAGGAACTACTCGATTTACCGAGGAAGCCTGTCAATATCTATATAACATAACGGTTATTCTTTGTGCCGTGCACAATTTCTAGTTATTTTAATTAGATCACGCGGGCAAAACCGTACGTAAAAGCGAGTTTTTTATACAATCACATTACTATGGTAGGGGTCTTCAAATCCACATTCATTATGTGAATGAACTTCTTTGAAGTTCAGTTCAGTTCTTACTTTATGGCGTTTCGAGCGTGTCTCGTTTGAAGGATAAAATTAAAAAAAAATCAAATCAACTTCACGCTGTATCCCGCACACAGTACGGTAGGTAGAGGGAACCTAATGTTAAGACACTCCGTTCTCCACTTTCTGCCGAATTCTGGAGGCATTGCGTGTTGAGTGGCAGAACTCAATGCCGCAAAGTTGAAGTATAAAAAATTACTAAAAGTACATCTGACACACATTTTGTAAGTCCAACTGCATATCCACAGCGTAAAATATTATTATTTTTTATACAAATAAACACATTTTTTATGTATATTTAATTTGAAATAGACTTTAACCTTTAACAAAATTAACTATAGTAATAAAAAGTACAGAATATAAAACATAATATTAGGTACGTTTGAAAATAATAAAATTATATGTAAGTGCCAACATAACTTTTTTATTTTTTTATTTAATATTTTATGTTTATCTTCTTATATAATTTACGACTTAATAAAGAGTCTAGATAGTAATAAAAAAATACTATTTATAATAAAAAAATATTGTATTTTGTTGTTTGAGTAGAATTTTCTTAAGTAAACTATTTGATTGTTACGCAAAAAAATATTATTATTATTTTAACGATGATTTTTATGACTGTAGCAACAATAAAATATTTCTTATTTCTATGACTTTAAGGAATGCTCTTTAAAAAAAGAAAAAATATATCTTTACCTACTAACGAAACCAAATATACTGAGTGAGAATACAATATACATATGCTACCAATGAGCTGGTCTGATGATGGAATCAGGACCTGAACAGTGGAAACCTTCAGTCGTATTAACTGCCGCTTTTGCGCTTTATAGTGCATGCAAATCGTGGTTTTTATTTATTTTTAATTATATAATTATTGTGTCTGTATTTTGGAATTATTGCAAGAGGTTTCCGCTGCCTCTCCTGCTATGTGCGGCAGCGTGAAATAAATGTCTCTATAGTAATAGAGTTTCTATATAATGGAAAAGGATTGACCACATCCAGGCCGGAAGGTATGAAGTATCTCATATGACCAGAAAAAAATGTAATGTTAGGCTTCTTGTGTTTATAGAGCATCTAGCGTTTCAAACCCGGCTAATATTAACTAAAGCGCTTCAAATCTTGGTTCAATACTAATTAGTTTATTCCATTCAAGAAATTAAATGATTTTTTTTTGATATATTCTATATATATGTTTGTTTCTAATAAAACTTCGATCAATATCCCGCAGTATAGGCAGGAGAACCTAGTATTATGATAGTCCGTACCCTACGCACTGCCAAATTTTCAAGACATTGTGGTTTGAGTGGCGGAACTCAACGCTGCAATTTTTCTTACTCTTTTTACCACAGTGAGGAAATACAAGTAATTCATTTCCCTGGGTGGTAATTGAACCCACAACTGTTTCGTTTATAGTCGAGCGCTGTGTTGCTGTGCCACGACGACGTCGTGTTTATTACGTTAAAAATATTTTATATATAATACCATTATATTTAAATAACGAAATTAAAATATACTTAAACGTGCAGAAAAAATTGAGTAAAAAAGGCATATTTTATTTAGTTTCCGTCAGTTAGCCACATTGGTACGACGTTTGATTTCCGTGTCGCTTGATTATTCTAATATGTAGGTAGTGCATGTAGCACTTGCCACTATTTTTGTTATTCATATATATTTTTTTTATTAGTCAAACTTATCTTTTGCATAAACATTAAAGAATAGTATTATTATTGTTAAAACATGTACAAACAACCATTCCCGACTTTCCACGGATTTTTTTATGAGTTATCATTATTTATTAGACTGTTTATTATATAACGTTAATCGATAAAATAAAGTTTTCTCTATTTGATGAAGCGGGCAAAGTCGTTAATAAAATCTAATAAAATTGTCTATGCCTGTATAAACTTTTGAGAGTGGAATTTGAATCCACGACCATTGCGGTGTGTGCAGCTCGGGCCGTTTTGGTTTTTTTCTTAATATACATGCATGTATAAGTTTTTCACAAAAAGGAAGTAATTAGAATTCTCTGCTGATCGAAATCTTAATTAGCTGACCGTTTAAATTTTAGCCACGAAGAATAATATTTAAAGTGTTTAAGAATCTAAATTATGTATTTACATACTTTGTCTCAATATTAAATCTAAGTCTATTATGCTATATGTTCAAAAGCACAATGTCTGACTTTACACACTATGGTTGCAGGTTCGATATCCACTCAGTGATATTCAAATTACTAATTTACTCAAATTAAATATAACTTCAAACCGTATCTATCAGTAAGACACTCCCTTCCCAACTTTCCGCCCAATTCAGTCTTTGTCATATTGACTGGCGGAATTCAACGCTGCGCTTTGTCTTGTTACCGGATTGAGAAAATTAAAATAGTTCATTCCTCCCGAGTGGAATTCCAACCAACAATTCGTTTTAGTGTCTAAACACTACATTCTCTCTATCTATCCAGCTATAATTTATGCATGAGACTCGAGAATCAACTACATTAAATTCCATTCGAAAGCAACCGTTACACGTTAATTGATTAATTCCCAGATCGAGGAACTACAGCCAAATGCCATTTAACACATTAGCATATTAATGTTTAACGCTGTGAGAACTTCACGCATTGTGTTTCTTATTAAAAACCTAGGATATAAAAGTTACTTCCTAATTGAAGGCGTTTAAAGTGTGAAATCTTAGAAGAAATGGTGACAGTGTATTTTATGATGAGCGCACAAGTGTTTGTGTAAACACGACTGTGGGTTAGAAGCCCACTCGAGGAAATTAAATATTTATTTAAATGTATATTTTTATTACTTCGCTCTGGTAACAAGGAAGAGCGCGGCGTTGAGTTCCGCTACACAACACGCAATGCCTTCAGAATTCAAAAGAAACTAGGTTCCCTAAAAGAAATGTTTCTAAGGGAAGAAATGTTTAACTATGGTAGGAGGCTAATCACAGAAACTACTGGATCACATTTTAAAAAATCATAATTGTATTCAACAATCTTTAATAGGCTATACCTAACGTGACCAGACGTCCCGATTTCGTATGTGTCCCGATGTCCCGAAACATGCCACCGGGACATACAAATGTCCCGCAGGTTAAAGCTAGTAAAAAATATTTAAAAAAAAACCTTATCTGTATGCCAATATGCCAATTATATATTAAACTTTAATTATATATTATCTATGTATTTTGTTTCAGAGTCTCAATGAAATGCAGATAAAAAAATAAGATAATAAACCCACATTATTTAATTAACCTCGATTAGTTTTTAATCTGTTTACAATAAATTAAAGAAAAATAGTTTTTTTTAAGCTTCACGCTGTATCCCGCATATAAAAATGTACCTATACTAAAATGTCACACGCCATTGATGTTCATGCGCCAGCCTTGACTTTGTAGCGTAAAATAACTTATTTCCGGTTTACGATAATGATGAAATGGAAATAGAAGTCCTTCCGAACCAATGCTTTTGCCGATTAGAAATGTTTTATGCTGCATATTTTTTGGTCTATTACGGTGCAGTGGAATAGCGTTTGACTTAAATGTGATGGCTGTGGATTCTAGTTCATCTCAGTGAAGTGAATTATTTTCATTTCACTGATCTTTTAAAGTTAAAGAGTTTGTTTAAACGCTCTAATCTCAGGAACTAGTGGTTTGAATCAAAAAATGATTTTTGTTTTGGACAAATCATTTATTGAGAAAGACGTAAGGAGGCCGTCGTAGCGCTTTACAATATGTCGAATTCGACACCTTTCATAGTATTCTTCCAACCAAGCCGCAGAACCCTATTATAATAAGTAGTATGGATTCGTTGGGTCTGGCGCAAGCGCCAGACCCAACGAATGCCAGTGTGCCAGACCCCGCGAGTCGATGCGTCGGAACTAAAAAAAAAAAAAAAAAAAAAAAAAAAAAAAAAAAAAA